>JASAOP010002582.1:0-36408 GCA_030849055.1 Crithidia thermophila | reverse complement strand
CACACGCAGAGAAAAGAACAGCGCAAAACAAAATGGATGCTGCTGTTCAATTCACAGACCTGGTACACGTTTGTGAATATCCACACGGAAACTATCGTAAAAAATTCTGGAGGTTTTTGAACGGGTTTTTACACAGGAGGAAAAGGGGGCAAAGAATGGAGTTTTGAATTGAGAACATCGCGGCGACTAGAAATCACGGTTCCGTATGTCAGAAACCATGAGCACCCACAAAAAAGCATAGCGGATGCTGAATGTGGTGGAGAAAATGTTAGCACGTTAAAAACAAAAATCACAGTTTTGTTTGTGTTGAAAATTTCTCTCGATCTCAAAATGTTTTGAGTTTGTGAGTGCGCTCACATTTGTTTAGCGAACAAGTATGTACAGAAATACGAGCTGTCACTTCGAGAAACATTACCTCACTTGAGCGCTCTCTCGTAGCGCTTCGTTTTCTTCTCTTGGTTTAGCTGTTTTCATGCAACGCATAAAAGAGATAGAAAAAGAGAAGCAATCAAATCCAAACTATCATGTTTCACAGAGGAAAAGAATTACAGAACCACACCGGTGTGCCGAAGAAGAAGAAAAAGAAAAGCAAATCAGCAAGCGGTAGGCAACATGGCAAAAAAGAGAAATTAAAACGTATGAATAGCGATACAAGGAGTTCTTTATTAAAAAAGAAGTCGAAGAGGAAAATATCAACTTTAATAACCGTTTGCTGTTACTGAAGCAAAGCGGAAAACAAAAATGCTTTTTGAGGGGGCAACAACATTCATAGTTACTTTGTAAGCATTTACTGGCACTACAGCAAGCAGCGCTACACAGGCGAGCTCAATCGAGCACTGGGTGAGAGGTGCATGCTCAGCCCCAACGCCACCAACATGCAGAGTGCCAGCAGCGACAGACTCAAAAAAGACATGCCCAACGAGTCGTTCTGCAACCCCACTTGAAGCAAGTACTGATCTCCACTGAAGCACGTCGACCATTCAGAGGAGAACACCACATTCGACCAGCCGGTGCTGTTCGTTTCGTTGCAGCCAATTACTGTCCCGCCCACCTCATGCGCCAGCAAGCCTCCGTAGGCCAGCCGTATCAGCGACAGCACCTGCAATAAAGTCGGCACCCGCGACAGACTCACCAGGAAGCCGGAGAAGATGACGCAGTACGCGTAGTAGAGGTGCGTGGCCGCCACGAGCACATCCAGCCGCGGCACCCAGTACAGCGCGACGAGGCCGAGACAAGCGTGCACAAAGCTCAGCAGCGCCATCATCGCACTCAAAGCGACCGCCGTCCCCTGCGCCAGCAGCAGCGCACCGCACAGGCTGCCCGCCAGAGCAAAACACAGTCGCGGCGCGAGCAGGCGCACCACGGTCGCCACGTAGTACGGCGCCACGGGGAAGTACAAGTTGTTGCGGAAGCTCAGAAAGGTCCGCCAGTCGCGCAGCTCCGTCTTGAGAAAGATGGTGTTCACCTGCACGGCACAGGAGAGGAGCAAAAAGAGAATGCCAGCAATATTTTGCAAGTTTTGCTCCGCCTCACCCTCGGCAACGGCCACGACAATGCATACCACCACCAGCACCGCGAAAAGACCCGCCCACGGCACCAAGGCCGCCTTGCCCAGCACGTTACGGCGCAGCGTGTACACGAGCAAAGACGCCTGTACGCTGGCGTACGGTGGGGCCCCGCGCAGTGGCTCCACCGACGACGACGCAAAGACGTTGTCACTGATGCGTGTGCGGTGCGCCCCCACCTCCTGCTGCGCGGCACGGTAGTACTTACTGTCGCGGAAGCACGTGGTGGAGTGCGCCACCGCCACAGCGTCCACCTCCGTCTGGGAGAGGATGTCCACCACATCCTCACCAGGCACACGCAGAATGCCGAGGTCCTCTTGAAGAAACGCCTCTACCGTCCCCTTACTGCCTGTATAAAACGTCTTGCCGTCCACCGTGAGCAGCGTCAGGCTGTCGATGCCGTCAAAGAGCGTCCACGGAATGTTAGTCGCCGTCCAGACAACGGTGCGCGCCGGGCTTGTGTGCCGCATATTGCGCAGAAACTGCATGAAGAGCTGCAGCTCCGAGAGGGCGAAGAAGGCCAGCGGGTTCTCCAGCAGCAGCACGGTCGGCTCCGCCACCAGCTCCATCGCGGTGGCGAGCAGATACCGCCGCGCGAGCCCCAGGTCGGAGGCGCGTGTGTGCAGGTGCTCCATCAAAAAGGCATCCGAGGCAGCCCGCTCCACCGCGTCGTGCAGCGTCTCCGCATCGACCTTGAATCGAATGCGCGTGGCAAAAGACAAATTGTCGTACACGGTGGCCTCCTCGGTGCAGCAGTCAAGCGACGAGACGTAGGCCACCTGCCGCCGGTACCGCAGCGAGGACGTCGGCATCGCGTTCGCCAGCGTCGCGCCCTTCACCGTCGAGCCGGTCACCACACCCGCCAGCACGGCAAGGGCGGCCTGCGCGTACGCCGGGTTGGTGGACGTGATGCAGTGCAGTGACCCAGGCGCGATGTGCAGCGTGCACTCGTCCAGGTAGCTCACCAGGTGCGAGCGCAGGTAGCGACGCTCGGCAATCTGCAGCGACACGGCGTCCATCGACAGCTCGATGCCGTGGTCAAACTCCGTACTATGCGTCCCCACTAATGGAGCGGTGGGCGGCGCTCGTGGGCCTCGACGACCGGCCGATCGCGTCGCGACGTGCACGCTGCCCTCCGCCTCCTCGCTGGGATGCCGCGAGGTGGAAAAAAACTCCATTGTCTCGTTGGTCGGCTCCCCTGCGGACGCCGTGGCTGCCGTGCCCCCCGCTGTCAGCTCCGACATGGCGAGCAGCGGCAGCATGTCGTGTGCCACGGGTGGGGTGTCCTGGAAGGAGGAGGACGACTGCTCGCGATGTTCGTCCAGCGCGGCCCGCGTCAGCGTTGACGGCCGCGCCGGCTGCGTTGACGTGTTGTTGTTGTTGTTGTTGTTAGTGGAGGCAGTGCCGCCGGTGCTGCCGCCGCCCTCCACGTCGCTCTTCATCGCCACGGCAACTGTCTCGAGGCTGCGCACGCGTGGGGTGACTCCGGTGGTGCCACTGGTGCTGGCCGCGCGCCGGCTTGCCTGCCGACGACGACTCAGGCTCTCGTTGGAGGAGGTGTTGGCCCCGGTGGAGGGGTTGATGTCCTGCACGCTGTTCAGCTCTGGTTCGGTGCCGTAGAAGGACAGGTAGGGACGCTCCTGCACCTCGCCGCTGAGGAGAGAGTTGTGGATGGTGGGCGCGTCGAAGAAGGAGGAGTCGGGCGTTTCCGTTGGCGGGGATGCGGCGTGGCTGGACGAGTGTGCAGGTGCAGTCGTCCGAGACACTTCCTCAGGTGTGTTCATGGCGCATACAGTGCGCTGCCCAAACTGAGAAGTCAACCAGAATATGCTATGGTTGTGGTGGATCTCTTTTTTTTGTGTGTCCTTGTAGTCGTTAGTGCGCTGCGTTGTCTGAGACGCGCCAGAGAGGGGAAAAAAAAGGTTTGCAAAGAGGAGAAATATATAGCGATTGCAGGTGCGCTAGCAGACAAGAAAGTCGCACCGTTTGCCAGCCTTCAATTGAAAGGCAGCAAAACAGAAAAAAGGGGGAAAAAACTGCAGTTGAAACAGGACTGCTATGATCAGCATCATGAAAGCACAGGGTCCAAAAAAAAACAAATAGGGAAGAAAGAGAGAGCAAATTAAGGAAAAATGAGACAGGAAAAAATATGACAGTCGTTGATTAGGTGGAAAACTTTTTTGATTTCCGTTCTGTAATAAAAGAGTATACAATTCTGATCAGTTATTCCCTAAAGAAAGCATCTGCAGTGCGCGTTTCGATACGTTAGTCACAGCGGTCTACAACGGCGTTTTCTTTTTTTTTGCCATGAAAGCGATTTTTTCTCAAGCAGGGAATATCAAATCGACATTGAGACGCGAAGATTGCGAAAATGAT
The DNA here is from genome assembly GCA_030849055.1 of Crithidia thermophila. NCBI lineage: Eukaryota > Euglenozoa > Kinetoplastea > Trypanosomatida > Trypanosomatidae > Crithidia > Crithidia thermophila. Next base: position 32,467 of record JASAOP010002582.1, on the reverse strand, counting down.
AAATTGATTTTTAACTAGTCGTCTTTGTGGAGTCAATAAAATTTAACGTTAATTAAACGGAACCGAAATTTTAATGTTAAAAAACAAAAGCACAAAGAGTGGCCAACAACAACAGCAGCAGAGTGGAGGGAAAAAAAAGGAAAAAAGAGACTACAACCTCGATCATCTATCGTACGAGAAAAGAAGCGAGGCGCTTCGATCAGGCACTGAAAGAGGGCACCAGCCATTATTGTCTGGCGGCCTGCACGATCGCCGCCCAATTCAGCCCGCACTGCCGCAGCAGCACCACGCCGTTGGCTGGCTCGATGCCGAGGCGATTGCCAATGCGACAGAGAAAAATGCTCGCCAGCGGGTCCATGTCCACCATCACGGCGCAGTGCTCGTACGTCTCCATGGGAATGTCACCGAGGTCGAGAAGAATCGCCGCCAGCTCGCTATCCGAGTTGACAAAGGAGCACAGCGTCGCCACAATCGGCGCCGGCACGCGGTACTTGCGACTGAGGCGCGCCGCACGCTTCGGATCCACCGCCGGGGAGAAGACAACATCGTACGGGTGCACGTCGCGGTACAGCACATTCTCCGGCGTCAGCGATGCCGTTGTGACGGCCGTTGCAGCGGCGCTGTCGGCCTCCTCCTCCGCGCCCCCACGAAACGGGTAGAGGGTGACCATGTCGTTCACGATGTGCCACCGGCCCGGCTCAGCTGACGCGACGGTGAAGACGCGGCTGAAGTTGCGCTTGATCACGATGGCGTCGCGCAGCAGCGTGCTGTTCTGCTTGTCCGCGTCGGAGCCGGTGGTGCGGTAGCGCCAAAGCATCACGCCGTGCAGCGTCACCACCGACAGCGGCTCCTTCATCCCCACCACCGCGCCAGGGCCGAAGCCTTTGTTGTCCAGCACCGCCACGTCCGGGCTGTCGTGGATGTAGTGACCCACAACGAAGTTCTTGGGGTACAGCACGTGCTCCAGCTTGGAGCAGACGCTGGTGCGGCCCATCGCCACCGTTGTCGACTTCATCCCAAGCAGCACGTTGTGGTTGCTCTCCGTCTGCCGCATGCGAAAGCCGACGATCTCCCGCACGACATCGCGCTGCGTCGAGGCAAGGCCGCCGCCGGCCGTCCGGCTCGGCGTGGACACCGCCGCCTCGTTGGAGACGAGGCTGAAGGTGAAGGACGAGTGGAGGGCGTAGACATCCGACACGGCGTCCACGCCCGTCAACGTCCCGCTCGCCGGCTCCATCTCGAGCGGGTTCAGCACCGCCGTCTGGATGAAGTGCAGAATGGCCTTCTGCGTGCTGTCGTAAAAGCGCGGCCCGGCGCTGCTGTTCGGGTCTGCGGCACCGGAGGCGTTGCGCGTGGCGTCGAAGAAGCGCGGCCACGGCATCTCCAGCGGTGGCGCGTCGAGGCCCTCGCCATCCAGCCCGAGCAGCCACGGGAGGTACTTCTTGAACTTCGCCTTGTAGTCGTCCGCGGCGGTCACGGGGTTGTTGACGAGGCTGACCTCGCCGAGATTGGTAAACCGTCGCAGCTCTTGGGCCACGTCGCTGGACTTGATGTCGTTGTTGGCGAAGGAGAGCGCACGCAGGGACGTGTGCAGCTCCGCCTCCTCCAGCGCCTTGGCGAGGTGGTGCACCCCGGTGATGCCGTTGTCGTCCAGCTGCAGGATCGCCGGCGGGGGACTTACCAGCTCACGAATGCACGTGCACAGGGCCACGCAGAAGGTGCGGGTGTTGAAGTTGATGCTCGAGGCGACGGAGGCGAGGTCGTCGTAGGCGGTCAGCTTCGACAGGTTAAGCATCGCCGAGTCCGCGTTGTAGATGTTCTGCGTCTGCTTTTCAAAGAAAAGCTTCAACATGGTCGAGAGCACCTTCACGGTGCCGTTGCTCTGCTGTGCCGCGGCGTCCTTGTTCTGCGCGGAGCGAATCGTCGTCTGGTTGCGCACGTGGAGGTAGGGGCAGCGCTGATTGGAGCAGCTGCCACGGAGAAAGAACTTACACGGGGAGCTGTGCTTCGTCACGGCGCTGCCACTCCCGGCCTTGTTTTTCTTGTACGGACGCGACATCGTACTTTTTTCAATTCTTTTTTGGTACTTCGAATGCGCGTATGGTAAGATTCTGGAGGGGAAACGGGCCAAGAAAGAAAACAAAAGCTTCTTGATAAGCAAATGTGAAACAAATGAGAAAGAAAAAAGCGGAGAAAGGGAGAGCAAGTGAAGTAGCCGAGAGTGCAGACACATCAATGCAAAAAAAATGGTAAAAGCATGGATCTCCGAGATGTACCAGTAAGTGGAACACCACCACAACAGCAACTATCTTCAACTGCGAGAAGCCGTAATCAGGGTACCGGTTTGATTTTCGAAACAACCCTTAAGAAGTTGCAAGTGAGCGCTTACTGTATCACACCGCTAATTTGCATACTGAGTAGGCTTCGCCAAAGGCGGTTTCTTTAGAAAAACGCTTTTTGCGCCTTCAGCCGAACCACTCATTAACATGCATATTTTTTTTTGTTAATTTATATCACATATAAGAGAAAAATAGAGCAGACATTTTTTTTTTCAAGTTGGAGAAATAGTTGGTAAACAATGTTGAAAGAGAAAAAACAGTGCGCTGCTGGTGGTAACGGTCGCAACGCAAACAAATTCAGGACAAATACACACAGACAGAAAAAAGAGAGTTGCGAATTGGACCCCACCAGCGGCCTGCAAGAGGATGAGCTGAGGTACTTTTTTTTTTTTTAACGGCCAAAACAAAGAAAAACCGCCTTTTGGTGACACACACCACCAAGGAAAAAAAAAAACATCAAAAGAAACGAAAAAATTGACTTCGTATTAAAAAACAAACGGATTCTTCTATTACACTAAGCCAATTGCTGGGTTATCAGCAAAAAAAAAGCTTGGCGTTGAATCTCTCCTCCACAATTTCCTGCCTGCTCTCTCTTATTGTTTTTGTTTCCCCTTCCACTACACAGCACTTACTCAACTCCACTGCAGCTACTCACTCCATATATATTTTTTTTCCTTTTGCCTCGATCATCTTGTTGGCAGCGCTGCACGACTGTGTGCCCTTTGTGCACCACCGCACAGACGCACACACACACACAGTGACAATGCAGTCACGCACCGACATGACAGGTTTTCAGCAACCACTAACTTCTTGGCATTTCTTCGCTGGTCTCAAAAGATTAGGGACTGAAAGAGCTGTTCTTCATGTTACAACTCCATGCACAGCAATCAAAGGTGATGAGATGTAACTGTGAAGAACGGAACCGAGGAGGAAAGCCGGAGGACAGCTCGAGAGAGAGACAAAACTAAAAAAAAAAACATTTCAGCCGTCACTCGGACCAATTGCAAATAACAGCAGACCTCTCCCGCGAGCACTAAAGAGCGGTGGGCGGGAAAGACCTGGCTAGTTGCAAGCGAAAATCGTGCTGGGCAAGTGTGTGACGAAGTGAAAGGAGGAAAAAAAGGTATTAGAGAAGAAAGACGAGGAGAAGAAGAACAAATTGTCCAAACCAACAAATTCATTCAAAGTCACAATTATTTTTTTTTAATAATAATAATAATAATAATAATAATAAATCCGAAATGAGTCGAAAAAAAAAGAACATGAAACACAAAATTCAAAACAACATTAACAAAAAAGCAATTGAGATTTCAGCTGAGCAGCTGTTTGCGCTACACTGCCTTTAGTACGTTGCCAATCGTGGTAATAAACTACAAAAAATAATGCTTTATTGGGCATTTAGTGTGTCTTCGAGAAACAAAGGTTTGAAAAGAAATGAACAAATGCCAGAAGAACGCTAACCATTTGAAAAACGCTCATTTCACTTCTCAGGCGCCAGAGAGAAAACAGAGACTGTTTTCTTTGACACTCATGAAGTCGAAAACTGCCGACTTGTCAAAGCAAAATCAAGCAGTTGGGGGAAAAATGTGTAACAAAAGAGAATAAAAAATGAATTAATGATTATAAAAAATAGCTCTTTATGTGAAGAAGAAAAGAGAACATTGAGAGGGGAAAAACGAAAGCGTGCGAAGAAGGAGGAAGAGAGGGAGATGAGGAGCATTGCGTTCATGTGTACGTGGAGAAGTAGAAATTTGAAGGCTGTGAATGAAACATCAATCAGTGCGAGCGGTTGCAGAAGATAAAAAAAAAAATCTTAAAGAGTGCCGAGCTATTGGAGTCAACCAAAAGTAACAGCGCAGCTTGTGATGCAAAGGAAGAGTAAGGGTTTTTTTTTTATTATATTTGTGAATCGAAGTGGAAGGTTTGAGAGCGTATGGTGCTTGGGATGCGATGGCAAATGAGGTTTTTGACCCACGGTGCTGCCTGTAGAGTAGAAAATGAAAGTGGATGCGCGCTCTCGTTGTGTCGATGTGATGGTTTAAAGGATGCAGTCCTGCGAGCCACCCAAATGTGGCAGTTTAATATGTGTATGTTGATGCTGTGTAGTAAAAGCAAGAGGACATTAGTCACAGCAGCACGGCTAGTTCAGAAAGCAGTGCTGTGTGAAAATGAAGCGAAAACAGAAAAAAAAACAGTGCTTCTTGAAGGCGTTCTGACGCGACGGCATTTCTCCTTCCTCGTGAGAGCGGCTGAGGTAGAAGAAAAAAACAAGCAATTCAAAACGTCTAATTTTGATGATACTTTCTCGTTACCGTTCAGTTTCATTGTCGCACAATCGCAAAGATGTACCGCACATCTCGCTTGTGGAGCGGGGAGGATACTTTAAAGAAAAGAGAAAAGACCAATTGACAAGAAAACAGGAGCGAGCCAAATAAAGGAGTAAAATAAACGAAAACAAGACCTAAAAGTAAATGCCCCAAATTGTTTGTTTGCAGTGACATCACATCTCGACAACGAGAGAGCGGCAGGAGGTGGAAGTAGGAGCTCTCCAAGATTAAAGTATGATATAAATTGGTAAGAAGTTCAAGTTTTTGTCTAGGAGATTATCTATGTGTGTATGTGTGTGTGTGTGCCTGTGTTTGCAACATCAGCTCGTAAGCTTTAAGGCGGAAGGCAAGTTGTGCAGGGCAAGGAACTGTCACTGAAGAAGAGCTTCTTGCAGGCAAGCCACAACTGCAAAAATAACAAAGGCAGCTCACTGTTCCTCATCACTGTCAATTCTTTTTTTAAAACATCCCTCGCAATCGCAGGCACGACACACCCGCTCGCGCAAAGAAAGAAACACGGCACCGCTTCGGAAGAAAAGAAGAACGCACACCATCTTGTCGTCATTGCCATTCCGCACCGTACAGTTGTACACCAGCAACCCTTTGCCGCGGGCGATATGCTTTAAAGAAAAAAAGTGAAAAAGAAAAGCAGTTACTGCTAAGCGGCTGATATACATCTGTGAAAATCAGATGTGGAGAAGTTTTTGTTGCGAGATTTAGCGACAACAACATAAAAGAAGGCCGCCTGTGCAAATGGCTGACAAAAAAGCCAAAAAGAAAGCCATGCTTGGGGAGTATTGACTTCCAAACGACTGGCACGCAACCACCCGCACTGATGTGTATGTTTAAAAATTCACAAAACCTGACTACTCTGCGGCCACGCTGTGGTAACCGGCTGGTAGCTTCTGCACAGAAAAATCTTGACGTGCTTCAAGAGCGCGCCTCAACAGACACCAGTCAGCGCTGCCCGAAAACAAGCGAGAAACACTATTTTGACCTCGATGCGGTGTGCCGACGCTCGTGTGGTAGAGAGTTAACGGCCGGCGTCCCGGCTTCACAAAAAAAGGAAGTATGGCCCTCTAGCGCGTTTTTGCAGCTGCGCTCTGAGAAAAAACCAACAATGCTGCGAAGCTAACATTTTAAATGAAAAGTTGACTTTTTTGTTTAAATATACTTATTCGGAAGTTACAAGTGTTCAAAAAGAAAAAGAAAAACGAACAGAGAAAAGGAGTTCGCCAAAACCTAAAGTAGAACGTTTTCTGGGAAGCATGCTGGTGAATTAGAAGGAAAAGAAAACAATCTGATAAACCTAAGAATGACTCTGCAACTGTCAGCACAGATACGCGGCAAAATGGTCATACATTGAAGGGGAAAATCAAAGAAGCAACAACCACTTTCTAGTGTTCTGTTTAAAAAAAAAAAGGAGAGAGAGAGATTGTGATTTGCTAGACCAGCTAGCATAATCCTCCTTTGCTTCATAGCAACGCAACAATTTGAACAAACAGACACGAAAGTTAAAATAAAAAAAAAAAACGCCTGCAAAGCTTCTAACAGAAAAAAACCTACAAATACACGCTGAGTTTCGTGTCTTGCCGCGACAGCTCGATCGACAACACAAAAACCATAAAATCTCTTCGACAAAAAAAAAAACAGCACAAACTAAAACCCCAGCGTTTGCTTCGCGGCCTCGACGTTGGTCGCGACGGTCGCCAGCTGGTCGGGTGGCAGCTGCAGCAGGCGCTGCACCGACGCCTTCACGCCCTCATCCGACAGCGTGTTGTTCACGATGAGCGCCATCACCTCCGGCGACAAGTCCGGCATGAGCCGCCGCCGCATCTGCTCCATGCGGGACACCGTGTTAGCAAAGAACAGCGGGCAGCTTGGGGTGCCGTCGTCGTGGACGACGGTGCGGTCCGGCCGCATCAGCAGCATATCATTGCCAATCGACCACGTATTCGTGTTGCCGTCCCACATCATCGTCATGGTGCGGTCAAAAAAGGTGGAGATGTACGGTGCCCTGTTCGGGGCAAAGGTGGGTTGCTGCGTGTCGGCGTGGATCGGGTTCCAGCGGTAGCGCATCTTGCCGTGCACCGTCAGCACGCACACGGGCACCGGCACGTGGTAGCTCTGGTCCATGAAGACGACGTTGGAGTTCGGGTTGAATTCCACTTCGACCTGCATCGACCGGCCGTCGCCGCAGATGGCGCGCAGCTTCTTGACGATGTCCTGCGGGCCCTTCGCGACGTTGCGCATCGTGCCCACGCTGTCCGTCGCGAGGTTGCGGAAGTCCATGGCGGAGCGCATCTTGGACAGGTCGGCCTGCATCTGGTTGCGCATGGTCTTCTCGAGGTCGCCGGTGTTGGTGGTGGCGCCGATGGGGACGCGGGGCGGCAGCGGGTCCATGCCGCGGCTCACCGACAGCGCCGAGAACTGCGGGTTGTAGAGGGAGAGCACCGTGTTGAAGTCGGAGGTGGTCATGGAGGTGAAGAGCGTCTGCTCCAGGTAGCGCAGCACGTACAGCTGGTCGTTGTTGAGGTTGGTGGTCAGCAGCGGGTTCGGCATGCTGAGCAGCGCACGATCAACGGCGACGCCGTCCAGCATGTTCAGTCGCGGCAGCTGCCGAATCACCTGCGCCGTGTAGTCAGACCGGTTCACGACTGGGTTGTCGCGGAGCAGGAGCTCGTTGAGGCCGTCGTAGCGGCGCAGCGCACCAATGAAGTTGTAGTCGTTGACGCTGTTCTTAGCGGCGGAGACGGCGGTGATGCCGCGGTGAATGTCGGCGTCCGCCAGCGCGGTCAGGATCAGCTTGAAGTTCGTGATGTTGTTGTCGTCGAGCTGCACCAGGCGGATGCGGTTGGCAAACTTCTCGCGCAGCACGTCGGCCAGCGCGTTGCAGAACTGGACGCTGTTGAAGTCCACGCGCTTCTGCACGGACTCGAGGTCGGGGTGGCTGCGCATGTTCGACATGTTCAAGAAGCCGTTCGCCTCGGTGAAAATAACGTTGTACGACTTTTCAAACAGCAGCGACAACAGCGCCTTCATCACGTCAGCGTTGGCGCCACCGCCACTGTTGTTGTTGTTGTTGCCGTTGTTGTTCTTGTTCGCATTGTTGTTGTTATTGTTGTGATTGCCGCCGTGGCGGTTGTTGAAACGCCCGCGACCACGACCTCCGCCTCCGCCGCGGCCACCGAAGCCACCGCCATTGTTGTTATTATTATTGTTATTGTTGCCGCCACCGCGGCCGCCGTTGTTGTTGTTGTTGCCACCACCGCCACCACCACGGCTGTGAAAGGAGCCGCTCTTTTTGCTGTAAGGGCGTGCCATTTTTTTTTTTTTTTGTAGGATAGGCTTCCGCGATAGCTTAATTTAAAAAGCTAGTTTAGCCTTAACAACGCAAACAAGAAGAAGGAAAAAAAATAGTAGCCGGAAAACTGGTAGTTGAGCTTCTCAATTCAATATTGTAAAGCTGAAAGTGCTTTAAAATAAATATAAAGAGAGAGAGAGAGAGAGAGATGTTGAGGAGAAAAGTAAAGCTGACGTGATTCATTTGTTACAGTCTGTACAACAACTCTTGAGGGAAACGATGAAAGGGGCTGCCTCTGTCCAATGATAATGCAGACTTTTCGTAGAAGAGAAAGCGAGTGTCATAATTTTTTTTAAAATTTATTATTATTATTTAGTTGGTGTCGTTGTTTTTCTTTGTATCAAGAACGCGTCTGAAAGCTTCAAGATAAATAGGCTTTGTCGAATCATCGTAAAGAAAAAAGAAGTTTCACTGTTTTGTTCGGCGCGCGGCACGCATGAGGAGTGCGTCAGTCCACTGGTGCTTCATCGTCGACCACAGAAACTCCTGTATCTCTGGATCCACCGGAAACGCAAACGGCGTGTACTGACAGCGCATCCACAGCACCACCATCTTGCCCAGTCCAATGATCTTGCTCCAGTTCACCACCGCCTGCCCGTCACTGCTGCGGATCGAGACGGTGGTGCCTTTGATGTCCTCCGAGCGAAAGATGACGCCGAGAATCGGCGACAGCAGCGGAATCATCGGCGTCTCCATGTCGCCCACCGTGCGCGCCGTAACGGAGTAGAGCGAGGACGGGCTGTAGGAGGCAAAAGGGTCCATCAGCTCCTGCAGCGTCTCCAACTCCCGCCGCTCCACCGACGTCAGCAAATTCTGCCCACGCGCCTCGCCATACGCCCGCTCGAGGTACTCGACAGCCGGGTGGCGCAGGCCCTCCAAGATGGCCGCCGCCATTTCGTAGTTTTGCTGCTCGTACAGCATGCGGCAGACCTCCAGGAAGTAGCGCAGCCCGCGCTGACACTCCGCCCACGTCGCCGGTGTTGCGATGACGGCGGCGGTCCAGCGCTGCAGGTGCGACGAGAACTCCATCAGCTCCGTCAGCCGCGTCGACACGCTGACCTTCATGGACGAGTCCGTCCACGCGTTGTTGAGCAGCTCGCGAATGTGCACCGCCGTGAAGAGGCTGAAGGACAGCAGGCAGATTTGGCGGGACAGGTGCTCGGCGTCGATGTCGACCACCGCGAGCGGCCTCTGCAACACCGTCGACTCCAGCGTTGACAGGCGCGGCGATCCGGCGAGGGGGTAGGCAGCAGCAGCAGCGGCGGCGGCGGTGGTGCTTATCGTGGCGCCACGCCCCTCGGCTTGGAGGCTGGGCAGCGCCTCACTCGATGCCTGGGAGGTCGGCCGCGGCGACCCGCTCGTGGCCCCTCCGTACATCCGGTTCAGCGCGCTGGCTGCTCCCAGCCGTTGGTCGCGCGAGGGGCTGCTGCTGCTGCTCGGGTGCTGGCTCGAGCCGGCCAGACGTTCGCTGAAACGAGCCCCCAGCGAGCCGGACGGCGTGAGCGGCTCCGGGCTGAGGCGTGGGTCGGCCGTCATAGCGGTGCGCAGTGACGACGACGTGCACCCGAGGCCGGGCCGCAGCACCGCCGTGTCCACGTACATGCGCAGCGGACCGTCCGGCGTGAAGGGCAGCGCCTGCCGGCACGTGGCCGATATGTCGATAGGGCGGTAGTAAACGACAATCGTGCGCTGCAAATAGACAATGAACTCGAGCAGCGTCTGCGCCACCTCGTTTTGCAGCGGCGCGCGGGTGGCGGGGTTGAGCAGCGCGGCGGGGTCGAAAGCGGCGTTGCGCTGCGGGAAGAGACCAGCCGCACCGCCCTCCATTGGTCGCCGCGGATCCACGAAGCCGTGGCGCTTGAAATGCCGGAAACTGTGGAGCGTGCTGCCCGGCGACGCACCAGTGGGAGAGGCAAGACCGGCCGCCGCGGCACCATTAGCGGCGGTGCCACTGCCCACGACACTCGCGTACGCGGCGGCACGGCGCCGACTTGCGCAGTAGACGCCCTCCTGACACGGCCAGTTGTTTTTGCCGATGGCGTCGTTCAGCACGTTGGACGGCCCAAGAAAACCCTCCGACGCAACAAAGATCGCGAGGCGCTGCAGGCAGGATAGCGTCAAGTCCGTCTCGTGCACGCGGCAGTACACGAGGATGCATTGCAGCACCCGGCGCTCCAGGTAGACGGCGCGGCTCGTGTCCTCAACTTCGGCCTCCCACGCCCGCACGCTGCGGTAAAACCGAATGAGCTTCGTCAGCAGCACCTCTGACTGCACAAAGAGCGAAGCAAGTAAGAGGAAGACGTTGGTGTAGTTCACCATCGGTATCGTCGAGGTAAACGGCACGTCCATCTCCGTCAGAAGGAGCACCTCGATCAGCAAATTTACAGAGCCGCCAACGGCAGGGGCGGTGCCGGCGCTCGTCACGGCGTCGGTGCCGGTCAGGTCTGCCTGCAGATGCTCCAGCGCCTCCAGTCGGATGTTGTTGGCGTCGAAGTCGACAGGTCGCCACGGCAGCGTGTCGTCCAGCAGCCGCGCCCGCCGCGCCGTATCGCCGGCGAGCAGCTCGAGGTCTGTCTTCTCCAGACGGTACCGGTCGGCGCCGCTGTTCACGGGCTGCGGGGTGGCGTCGCCGCCGCGATTCGCGGAGCCGAGTCCGCCATCACCCGCAGCGCCGCTCCCCACCCTCCACCAGTCGCTCTCGTGACCAGCTGTCGCGATGCCGTTAAAGAAGGCCTCGGCGGAGTCGGACGGCCCAGCACCGCTGCCACTCGTCGATGCACCAGCTGCTCCGGACGAGGGGCGAGTCACGATCTCGGTCGCGCTGAAGTACTGTGCGTGGGCGTCCTTTGTGCGCATCTGCTGCTCCGGCGGAGAAAGGTGCTTGCGAAACTGCGCCAACGCGGTGCGGTAGCGTGGCGCCGACAGGTACTGCTCTACAATGGCGTCCATGTGCCGTTGATACACTGCGTCTGCCCGTTGACGCAGGAAATTGCTCTGCGCCGGCGTGAGCGAAGGCGAAAAGGAGGACGGTGCTGTTGTCGACCCACCAGTCGACGGTGTGTGCAAGGACAGGCGTTGATAGAGGGCGGCGTGCAGGTAGAGCTGATGCTGCCGCTGTCGGCGCTGCTCCTGCACGACCGCGACGTCGACGTCGATGGTGCTGACGAGGGAGGAGCGGACATCGCGAGTGGGTGCGTAGTACGCCGCGCTGGCTGGGGAGACCAGCGTGTGGTGCCGCATGCCCGAGTTGCTAAAGGGCGCGCGAGACGACGGGGCCTCACTTTGGGCTGTCATTTTGGAGTACACCCGACCGACGCTCACACCATCACCGTTGTCCTCCTCCTCGTCGTCGTCGCCATCATTGCCGCCACTGTCGTTTTCATCATCGCTGTCGTCGTCGTCGGCGGAGCTCGACGAAGTGGTAGGCGTGGAGGAAGACTGTGAGTGCGACGATGTGCGTTTCGAGGCCGACGACGCCGCTGAAGAAGAAGGCGACGACGAGGCAGACTCAGCCTTAGGTGTCGTCTTGTCACGGTGCACATCACTAGCTGTGGCAGCCTCGTTGTCCTTTTCGTGTCTCTCCGCGTGATTTCCGCGATCGTGCGTCTCTGCTGTCAAAGCATGCGCAGGGGGATTCGACGCGGGAGCGGCACCACTGCTGGAGCTGCGGTGGTCTTTTGCGCGAGTATTCGCCTCGGCACTGCCAGCACCATCGCCTTTGGTCGACGGGGTGGCGTATTCGGTGTCGCTCGAGTGTGTGCTGTCGGACGACGATGGCGCAACGTGCACCTTGCCCGTTCCCGTCTCGTGATGGACTTCTGCCTCGGCTGCGGCCTGCCGGAAAAACGATTCATCCTGCGTTTGGCGCCGGGTTTCCGCGGTGGCTTGGCTCCGCTCATCCTCGCCTCGCGTGGTGTGCGTCGGTGAGGAAGCCATTTTTTCGCGACTGTTTCCTCCGTGTCTGCCGGGGCTGCTCTCGCTTCGGCTGTCATGAGAACTGCTGCTGCTGCTCGAGTCATCGCTGCCGTCGTAAGAGACCGCGCCGTGGCCACTGCTATGCTGCGATGGCCCACCACCTAGATTCTTGTCTTTTTTGCGCTTTGATCGCCGAAAGCGCCGCGACACGAAACCGAGGATGCCAGGAGATTCGTCGAAGGCAGCTGTGCGGTTAGAGCCTGCACTGGCACTCATCACTGGACCACGACCGTCCATCTGCGGTGCGTCCACCTCCTTGTCTTGATGCCGATGACTCAACATAAAAAGCGTTGGAAAACGAAAACAATCTCAAAAAAAAAAAGAGAAAAAATGTGGATGGTTGAATCGTGATGAGCTCGTTTTCGATACGTTTCTTAAAAGAAATAATGATTTTACATATGACAAACCACTCAGATCACGAAAACCTTTAATCAACGAAAAAAAAAGCCGAAAACAAAAAGGTGGTAAGTGATAATTCTAAAAGGTGAAGAAGAGCGACCCGGCAGCTTTTCTGAATATGCAATCTATTGTTTTCTAAAGGTGCTCTATAGTGTTTAAAGAAGGGTGGTGCAAGTGCGTCTAATGTGCAGGGATGGGGAAAAATAGAGGAAAGAGAAAATACATGCGCAAGAAGAGAAAAAACGAGTTTCATTTGTATTTTTAAGCGGTCAGTAGCGGTGGCTGAAATCAGGGCGCTGGCGATATTAATGTGCCACACACCGGTTTGAGATGCTACGCTATGCTATTCGGGTCTTGCATGGAACCGTGCAACAAATTAAAACGCTACGGTGCTTAATGATAAGCGTTCAAAATTAACTTCATTTTTTTTCCGCGTTTTTGCTGTCGAGACTCTAAATTTGGTTTTGATCACATCGGATTATTCAGCCACAGCAGCGAAGTAAACTACAATTGTCATCGCAAGGGGGAAAAAAGGTTAATCAGAGCTGCGTTAGTCTTTTGTCCCTTTACTCTGCTTCTCATCGGTGACGTCGACTTTTGCAGCTTTAGTGTTGCCGGCTTTCTTCCGTTCCTGCGCGGGACGCGACGTCGTCGGTGTCGCATTGCCCGATCTCCCGCGAGTGCGAGCGGCGTTGGAGCCGCCGCTGCGTGATCGCTGCACTCGCTGATTTCGCGCTGTCCGCCTGCGCAGGTACTCTGCCGCAGTGCGGTGCGCGTGTTGCGCCATCCGCTCAGGAAAGACAAACGTTGGAAGCGGCGGTGGCGCCGTCGACGCGGCGGCTGCGTCCGCGCTGGAAGGCCTGTCGGCACTCTTGCTGTGGCTCCCGCCGCCGACACCGTCCGCCTGCGCAGGAGACTCGTCCCTTCGGTGTTGTGACGACGAGGACGAGCCGGTCGCGGCAGTGTTCGTTGCCGGTGCCTCGCCTGCCATTCTCGGGTCGTTGCCGGAGCCGAGCGGGGTGCCCGACACCGTGTCCGCCTTCTCGAGCGGAAGCGACTTGCTCACCACCAGTGCTGCAGCCCCGGTCCCTCCCCCTTTGTCTGCGCTGTTGTTCGTGTGGCTCCGGCCCGCCATCGACAGCGGCTCCATGCCATCCAGTGCGCCAGACGTCGCCGTCCCCGCAGCCCCACCCGCCGTGGTGTTGCCCCACGCGTAGCCTGTGTGGCCGGCCGGCTGCGGTGCGCACAGGGTAGTGGTGATGAGCTGCTCGAGGTCAATGTCGAGGAGGGAGTCGCGCAGCGGTATCGCGTTGAACTGCCGCAGGTCCGCCTCCAAGTCGTTTTGCAGCCCCGCCAGCAACGTCTGCGTGGCGCCACGGGAGCCCGTCGTGACGGCGGTGGACGACGGTGCGGGTCGCAACTGCGAGATGGCGCGTGTCAGCGGCAGCGGCGGCACCGCCAGTAGGTCGAAGGACGAGGCAAGGTCGAGCTCCACAACGGGAGCGCAGCTCTCAATGGTGATGCCGCCACTCCGTGCACCGAGAGATGGTTTCCCGGCAAGACCAGACGCCTGCCGGACGCCGTCCACCGCCGGTGGCGTTGGTAGCTCATGCGGCATGCCCGTGGTGGCTTGGCGCACCGGGCTGCCACCACTCTTTTCAGCACCGCCGTAAACGTTTTTGCCATATCCCGCGGTAATCTGCCGTCGCTCCTCCAAGTAGGCCGCCATGGCGACCGCCTCGCTCTCCTCCACGAGGTGATGGCGCGTCTGCCGCACCTTCTCGCTCATCTCTGCGCAGAGGCAGCGAATGCTCAACAACAAACTGTCGCTGCGCTTTAACGTTGGCTGCCTCGCTGGCATCTGCACGTCGGTGAAGTCACCGGAAAAAAAGTCAGAGGTCGCCTTGCGCAGCGAGCGGCCATCGGCCGCAGTGCCGTCGCCGTCGTTTCCTACTTTGCCTCCGTTCTCCGCGGGACGCCCGGTGTCTGCAGCGTTTGCTCCGGTTTGCTTCTGGCCACCTTCACCGATTCTGTCACCGGCCCCCTCGCCGTTTTCAACCACCGCTTTTCCGTCTTCTGTCTTTTCTCCACCCAGTGCACCAGCATGAGTGGGACTGCCTCCCTCTCCGTCAGCTGGTGATGGTGTTGCCGGCGTTGCCGCAGCTGTTGTCGCAACTGGGGGAGCAACAGCAGCAGTACCAGCAGCAGCAGCGGCGCTCACGGTGATTTCCTCCCCTGACCGCGGTGCGCCAACCCAGTTGTCGTTGCCGTCCACTGGTGGCACAAGGTCCGCGGTGCCTGGATAGCAGTTGCCTCGTAGCGGCTGCAGCAGCGAGCCGAGCACGTCCGCTGCAAACCGGGTTTGCTGACTCTGCTGCTGGGCAGTGGAAGCGGAAGTGCTCGCGGCAAGTGCGCCGCCTGGGGCACGCATGGCCGTCGACATGAAAGCTGCCGTGTTGCGTCGCCGTGCGGGTTGCTGCGGACGCCGCAGATGTTGCTGATGGTGGCGCCGCCGCGCTGCTTCTTTTTCCGTGATGGAATGGGCAGCGCGGTTGCTGGCGGAAAGACGCGGGTACGGCGTGAAGTGCGTCAGCGCCTGCGGGCCATGGTCGTGCGAGCCGGACGCGGTCATGAAGGACGCCGCCGCCGTGCTCTCGTGCTCCGTCGTTGACGACCGCGTCATCTCATCGGTGCTGAGATCCGCGTCTTCATCATCGCGATTGTTGTGCGGACCGGCCTCATTGTCGTTGAAACTGGAGAAGGAGAGCACGTTCTCGTCAGTGATCGTCGCGGCGTCGTCGTCGGGGATGCGCGTAAACGCGGAGAGGGTGTCCAGTTTCTGCGCCGCTGCGAGACCACGGTCGCACACCTTTAGGTAAAGCTCAATGGTGTTGCAGATGTCGAAGTAGCGGCGCACCAGCGTGGCAAGGATCTGCTGCTGCTCCTGCTCTCGGCGTGCGAGGATGGCACGGTAGTTGCGAGCATGGCGGATGTGCCCGACGAACTGGTGCACCGTCACGGCAGAAAACAGCGCAAACACCAAGGCGATGCCGATGCTGACAATCGCCACAAAGCCACGTTCGTCCGTTGTGGTGAGCTGGTGCCCAGACACGATGAGGTACGCCAGCAGCACCAGAATGTGGCACACCAGCAGCTGCAGCACGCGCGACATCGTCATCACACTGCGCAGCGTCACCGTCAAGTCGCCGACCCTCATCATCACGTACTGCCCTGTCGAGCTCCACATGCTGTTAAGGAAGATGGTGACCGCAAAGACAAAGGACAGAACTCCAACCTGCAGCATCGGCGAGTCGGACTGCGTAACGGCCACCACTGCCACCACCTTCGTCAGCAGGTAGCTGACGGAGATGACGTAGTCGAGAGTCGAGTCGCCAAAGAAGATGACGGGAAAAGCCGCGTAGCAGACGTCGGTGCCGTATCGATTGCGGAGAAAGCCGATGAAGATCATCTGCGCGACGGGCAGGCCGAAGCCGTAAAAGATCACCATCGCAATGCCCAGGTTGCGGTAGGAGCGGTACTCGGCCGAGTCACAGTTCATGTTGGCGCCCGTCATGGGAATCGTCATAGCGCTTTTGTCCCAAGACTCGTAAAGACGCACTTCCAGGCATCGCAGCCACAAGATGCCTTTCAGAATCGCCGGGAGGTAGAAGCACGTGAGCACCAGCGACGCCGTGCTGATGAACAGCGCGGACCAGCTGGCCCGGTACTGGTGCACCGCCATGCCGCGATAGGCCGCAATCATGCCGACACGCTTCCACGTCACTGTCGTCGCCGTCTGCACGCGCGCGCTCGTCGCGTCTGACGCCGCAGATTTTGCCTCGCTAACGTCCGCGTACGCGGATGCCGCACCGACGTCTTCTGGAGAAGGGGAGGAGGCGGGCTGCCCCGATGGGCTTGTGCCGCGTGCCGTCACTGTGCTCTTCGACGACGAGTTGAAGGATGCCTCGGCGCGATTCGGGTCCGCGCTCGGCTTGCCGCTGCCGCTGTTGCCGTTCGCGCTCACCTCCACGGCAATCGCCGTCGTGTGCTCCACCCAGCGCTGCAGATTCGTTTGCGTCAACAGCGGCAGCGGCATGTCGCGCATCGCCTCCATCAATTCCGGGTTGCCCTCCCGCATCGCCTTCACCACAAGCTGCTCCCACGTCGCTGTCGGCTCGCTCGCAGCGGCCAGCCGCTCCAGCACCGCAGATGTGTGCGTCGCGAAAAGCTCAATCACGAAGCCTTCCATATCGTCGGTGAAGGTCTGCTCCGAGGACGCCATCGACGACGGCGAGAAGGCGGAGCCGCGTGTTGCAACAGACACGCTTGCGGCGCCGGCGGACATCGCTGAGTGCACCGAGTGCGACAACGGCCGCGCTGCTCGCCCGCCCCACCCGCCGCTCATCCGCGCAGGGCCGACGGTCGCCGCCGAACCGCGCTCAAGTGCGTTCCACTCCTCCGACAAGGACAGTCGCGTCGCGGATGCGGACACCGAGTATGAGTTGCGCATCTGTCGCTCATCCGATGCGTTGTTGCGGCGGCTTAGCACGGAAGCGGTGCCGAGCTGGCCCATCTCCTGCGCAATGATGTGGCGCAGCTGATGAAAGCGCTCCTGCTTGCGGTGCAGCAGCGCCATGAGCACAATGGCGCTCATGCGGTGGCTGTCGAGGCGGTGCAGCTTCGCGAGGCGCAGAATGCAGCCAGAGATGATGGCGACCAGCGGTGTCACCACGATGGGCATGGCCGCCAAGACGATCAGGTAGTGCCCAGGGCGGAGAAAGCACGACAGAACCGTCTCGATCATTTCCGCATACGCGTACATGCCGTTAAAGAGCGTCTCCAGTTGCTGCGGCCACGGCACGCCGACGTAGATGAAGAGAGACGCGATCTGCGAAGCAAGCAGCAAACTGCGCAGCGACAGCACCAGCAGGCTGGAAGGTGGAATGAGTGTCATGAACACGACGCAGGTGACCATGAGCACGACCATTCCAAGAATGACAAGAAACGCCACGAAGCTCTGCAGGCTACGGGAAAGACACTTGCGGCAGGCACGCCCCTGCGTGTGGTAGTTTGTATCGCACTCACCGCACAACACACCATGGTAGCCGGCGGTGCACTGGCTGTTGCGGGCACAGGCTTCGGCCATGCCGTACGCGGCGCGGCAGCTGGTGAACGCACTGGCTGTGATGCTGGGACGCCAGTAACCGTCAGCCACTTGGGTGATTGCAGAGCCGTTGCACACGCCATGTGGGAAGCACTGCTCGCAATAGACGCCCGTGAACCAAGAATTTTCGTCGCTACTGTTCCCCAGCAGCACCAGCGCCATGCTCTGACGGCCGTCGCTACATGGCTTAATAGAAATGGGTGGCGAAACGACGGATGGCTGCGGCAGGTCTGCCGAGACCTCGACGAAAAAAAGGGACGACAGCGCCGGGGCTGGGATGGAGATGTTGTCGATGAAGAACAGATTGTTCAGCGGAGTGTCCACCGTCCAGGAACGCGTGAACACCATAAAGTCAAATTCCGGCGGCCACGTTGCCCCATCCACTGAAGCGTCCCCGCTGAACACTCTCACCGTCAGTGGACCCTTCATGACACTGTCGTTGAGGTAGCGGTACACGTTTCCGCATTCGTCTTCGACGCCAACGACAGCTGCGTTCTGCAGCTGCGGCTCGTCCGGGAAGTAGGATGTTGACGGCATCCCGACAAAGACAGGGGCGTGCGGTTCACCCTCGACAATCTCCACAACGATGCAGCCGGGGTTAAAGTCTGTCGAAATAGTGCCATTGACGCTCACATGCACGCAGAACGTAAGGAATCCCAACGGAGGACACGCGAGCGCCACATCGTCAAATCTCGCCACGCCCGAGGCATCGAAGGGCTGCGTCGTAGTCCCAAACATTGCAACGGTCGGCGGCGGGATGTTCAGAGTTCCGTACACCCGATTCTTCATTACGGGGTTATCAAGACCCTCCCGGGTCTCCGCGTAGTTGTGAAAGACGAGCGTGGCCTGCAGATCGTCGCTCATGGCGGGCCCCACCACCTCCGAACCCGAGGCATCGACAAAAGTGGAGTAAAGAGGCTCCAGCGGAGTGTACGGCGCCGACCGTAACGGCAAAATGAAGGCGGAGGAGTAGCTCACAACGCTCACATTTCCACTTACGTTATAGGACACCCGACCGTTTGCCTCGAGCCCCACCGCGGGGCCTAAGGAGTTGAACGGGGTCGACGTTCGCGAAAGCGTCATGCCGTCTGTCGTCACAAAGAGGTAGGTGGGCGAGGGGTACAAGGGCAAGCTGACGAAGGTGCAAAGGAGAGCGGTGGAGTTGACAAAGACGGCAGCGGCGGCTGCGGTTTCGGTGGTGTCCATGGAGATGGATTTAAAGATGCACTTGGCGTTCAGCTCGTAGTCGCTCGTGTTGATGAAGTTGAAGCCAGTCACCAGCACCGTCACGTTCGACCCCGCCGCCGCGACGCTGACGCCGGTGGCGATGTTCACGGCGCTGCTCACAAAGGGCGTCGGCACGTACAGCAGCATCGCCTTTTCCGGCGACAGCGCCGCGTTGTGCGGCGTCGAGGTGGGGATAGCAGACTGCTCCGTCTCTACCATGAGGAGGGCCACCCTGTGTGCGTCGCAGACGTCCGTGAGCAGCGCGGGTACCCGGCAACGCACCAACGCGGACGTAAGGAACGTCGCCTCCACGACAGCGTCGCGAGAGCCGCTGAAGACGCACTTCATGCCAGGTAAAAGGCCGTAACCGCGGACATCGACGACACTGCCGCCACGGGCATCCACAACGGCGGGGAGCGTCGCGAGGGCCCCAAAGGCGGCGTAGGTGTACACGCGCACGGCGCCATCCGCACGTCGCACCGACAGGTAGAGCAGCCGGGTGGAGTTGCACAGCACCAGCGCCATCACCTCCTCCGTGCCGTCGTCGGCGTCCACGAGAGATTTGGTGCCCGGCTGGACCACCGGCAACGCGGTCACCGCCACCTCTGGGGCGACCATCATCGCCGAGAGATCCACTCGCACCAGAGTCCTGCGCGAGGGTGGAGTGGGATAAATTGCTTGCGATCCGCTGAACGGGCACTGCAGCGCGGCGTACGCGTACGATGCGGCGTAGTCGTCGACAACCGTGGCGGCCACCTTGCACACTTCAGTCATGATTGCAGCGAAAACAAAATGTTGCTGCGGCACCTCGTCGTTAGACGCGATGATAATTTCCTCTCGCCGCCACCAAGGTGGCACACCAACATCTGCGATGGAATCGTTGAGAGAGTCGCCCGCTGCGCTGCTCGTTTGATCTCGAGACGTGGAAGAGAACGACGACCACGGCGACGGTGGAGGGACAGTGCTGCTTTCCGTTTCTGTAATGGTGCAGACCGTTCCCGTTGCGAGAAGAGACAGAAACGTCCTGTTTAGCTGCGCCGAGGTCCAGGCAACCAACAAGCCAGCTTTCGATGCTGTCAACGCGACAGGAGAGCAGTCGGGGCATACGTCTCTCACCGAAGAATCGTAGCAGCGCGCAAAGCGTTCAGTGATCTCTGCCCGTGACACCGTTGACGCAGCGTGCGCAACTCGACTGAGACTTGGCAGCGCCACACCGACAATTTCCCAATCCGGCAACTTTTCCGAAGCAGCAGATGAAGAAGGGGGGGAGGACGGGGCGCTGGAATACCCGCTGCCGGTGGAAGAGGCGCTCGAGCGAAGCTCAAGAATGTACAACCTCGTCTTCCCTGACCTTTGACCCTCCGCCGGCTGCACCACAGACTGAGGGATGAAGCCGTCGTCCACGGTAATGTACTGCGATGTGGTGGTCGGGCTCTGAATGTCCTCCACGCACACGTAGCCGTTTGCGAAAGGAGTCACCACGCGCGTGATGTAGCTGCTAACCGAGTCTGGTCGCATCACCACAGACGCTCCTGCGAGTAGGTGGCGGGTGGCGGGGCCGTTGCCCATTCCCGGCAGCAGTGGCGCCGCCGTGGAAAAGAAGCGCAACGCACGGTGCAGGTAGCGGTGGACAACGATGACGAAGTGGCCCTCTTGAAGCGTCGTCGGCGTCGTTTCGCCTCCGTCAGCGTCCGACGAAAGGGTGACGCCGGTGCCCGTGCTCGGGGAGCCGGCGGCGGAAATGAACAGCTCGTAGCGGTTGGCAAACACACACGCCGTGGCCCACCCGTTCAACTGGATGGAGTCGACCTGCTCAACATAGTATGCCGTCTCGGAAGGGGAGCCGGTAACGCCCACCTGCACCTCCTGGGAACGGATCTTTAGCACGTGCAGCACGTTCGAACCAACGTAGATGACCCCGTTTACCTCGTCAACGCAGTACACGCCGTTCAGCGGGGTATCGAGAAGGTCGGCGTAGCGTGGTAGAGACACATTCGCAATGTGCAACACCGTCGACGTGAGAAACGACGCAACAAATCCGCTCTCCGTGCGCGAGACCGCAACCGTATTGGGCAACACGTCACCCACAGCGACCGCGGCGAAAACGAAAAGAAGCGAACACAGTACCACCACAAGGAGGAGCTGGCAGAAAAGAGACCGGGGCGAAGCAACTGATGGTGCCTGCATTGCCGCGCATTTCAGCCCCATTTCCGACAGAAGGAGCAACACACTTGAATTCAACTTAAAACAAAAAAAAAACGGGTCAACAAAATTTGGGTTTTTTTTTTTACCTAGTGCAAATTAAGAGAGAGCCTTGTCAACGCGTTGGAGAGGATGCATCAAAAGATTGTGTGGCGCTATACATGTGGATTGGAGGCAGAGTGTGTATGTAACCTGCTTTTTGTTGTTGTTATAAAGCGAGAACTATGTTATTTTTTTTTCTTTCCCTTTATCAAGTGCATGTGATGCGAAAGACAACAAAAAAATTAGCGTGAGACATAAAACATAGGAGCACAACGCTCGTTGAAGAGGGGAAAATGAGAGGGATCAGTTGAAGAGCGAGTAAGCATGAGCGGAAAAAGAAAATGGGGGCGGGAACGCAACAGCAATTGTGCCGCGGTAAAGAAACTTAGAAACAATGAGTAACCCCGCTTTTCTTTGTTTTTCTATTAAACTGATACTCTCACGACCACCTAACTATCACACGGTTATTTGTCGGTGTTAATTCCTTCAGCTTATGACAGTTAGGCTGATGCCTTTCTACCCAAATGTAGTGCAAATCTGAATCACTGCCGCGAGAAAATTACAACATTTTGCTACTTAAATTCGCTCGTATTTTATGTGCATGTGAAATCTAAGAACAGATAACAAGAATAATAATTATAAACGATAAATTCCTCAACGACAGGAACACATGCCCGTCCTCATACAAGCAAACGTCAGTAATAGGGAAACTGCTGATCGACCTTGGCGTGATACGCGTTTAGGCCGCCTGTCACGTTTCTAAAATGAAAGAGCTGCAGAGGGTAAGCAGCTTTGCCATCCCCGGCGTGCTCCTTCTCCCCGCTTTGTGTCTCTGCTTTGCGCACGCTGTTGATCAAGTTCACCGCTTTGACGGAATTGATACCACGTCGGCACACTACATACACAGGGCAGCTTTGCTTGACCTTCTCTTCGGCAGCGGTGCTTGTCAGGCTGGACTCCAGAGCACCTTCCAGAACATTGGCAAGCTGCTGCGCCAGATTTCCCGCACGATCCCACTGCAGCAGCATGTTGTACGGGACACAGAGAGAGTGGGGGAGGTGCGCCATGTCGTACTGCAGACGCACGCGCACATCCAACACTAGGCAGGGTGCGGACTCAGATCGCAAGGCCGCCGCGAAATCCTCCACCGCGCACGAGGCATCCGGCGTCGTCAGCTGCGTCGTCGCACACGTGGTCGTCGCCACGTACTCGGGACAACTCGACCCCGCCAACTCCGTCAACGGTGTGCGTGCGCTGCCGCCCTCCTCCAGCGCAGCAGCGCCACACGCCATACAATGCGGCTGCCTCCCTCGCAGCTTCACCACCCGCGACGTGAAGCGCAGGCCGTTGAAGACGAAGAGGCGACCGTGCAAGGTTTCGCCCACGCCGGTGATCACCTTCAGCGTCTCAAGCGCTTGCAGGCACCCGATCATGCCGGGCAGCGGACCTACCACACCGCTGTCGTTGCAGCTCCCCACCGTCTCCGGCGGCGGCGGCGTAGGGAAGAGACAGCGGTAGCACGGGCCATCCTTGTAGCCGTAGACGGAGAGCTGCCCGTCCCAGCCCATCGCACTCCCACTCACCAACGGCACACGGCAGCGCATCGCGGCGTCGTTGATGAGGTACCGCGCCGCCACGTTGTCTGTTCCATCCACCACCACGTCACACTCGCGGAACATGCCCTCGGCGTTGGCGGGTGTGAGGGCAGTTGTCAGCGCCCGCACGTGTGCGGACGGGAAAAGGCGCAGACACGCCTCCTTCGCGCTTTCCGCCTTGGGACGACCGATGTTGTCGGTGGTATGGATGACCTGGCGGTGCAGGTTGGACAGCTCCACGTCGTCGAAGTCAACAATGGTCAGCTGACCCACGCCGGCTGCGGCGAGGTAGAGCAGAATGGTGCTGCCGAGCCCGCCAGCACCGACGCAAACCACGCGTGCGTGGCGTATTTGTTCCATGTGTGATGCCCCAATCTCCTCCACCAGCATCTGGCGACCAAATCGCTCCACATCATCTTTGGTGAGAGTCGGCGCGACGGATTCAAAAGCCCGTGAGCTTTGCACTGCAGAAGACGACGTCGTCATAGCTGCTGCGAATGACGATGAGCTCATCTTGTGACAACTAAGCGAAAAAAAAAAAGGGAAGTGGATTGTGTTCTTATTATTGTTTCAGAGGACTCTTGCAATTATCGCAAGCTTAACTGTCATTCAGCAGATGAAAATGTAAAATTTTTGTACTGAAGCAGTGCAGGCCACGCTTAGCAAAGTAGCCACAGTGAAAAAAGGAAAGCCAGGCAGAACGAAGTGAAGCAACAGAAACAGCTTGCCAACAACCACGTTCAACGCAGTTAAACAACAATTTCTGCTTTTCGAGATTCGTGTGGAGAGCAGGCATTTTACAACTCGCGCCAATCAATTTTAAGTGCTGATTGGTTTTTCCGAACGAGATTGCTTAACAACAAATACTTACCCAACTGCACTTTATTATGATATCAAGTCGACACACTTTTTTTTCTCTGCAAGTAAACTTCACCTTCTTTAAAGTTTTTTTTTTTACAGCAAAACGTATTTAGTTGAAACACTCATCAGCAAATGGAAAACTGCAACGAAAAAAAAAAAAACAGAAGAGTTATTTGGCTTGTCCCCGTTGAGAAGAAGCCATGCGTGGGGCTCCCATGTACTGGTCTAACGAGCCAGGGGCAACAAGGTGGCGCATATCGGCATCCGTGAAGCGCGCCATGTACCTGCTCAGCACATCCATCCACATCGGCAGCGTTCTTGCGCTTCGCACAATCAGCGGCAGCCTGTCCTTCGCGCTACCGCCGCTGCTACCAGTGCCGCTGTTGTTAGCGTTGCCAGTGGCGCCAATCCCTGGCAATGTTGCGGCGACGCGGCTCACCTGCGCCAAAAGCTGCATCACCAGCTTCGTTGCTTCCAGAGGAAACTGCTGCAGCAGCGCCGCCACCCCAACCGCCAGCGCCGTGGCGTCCACATCGTCGGCCGTGCTGGCCGGAATGCAGCAGTCGAACTGCGCACGGTACGCCGTGCGCTGGACGTTTAACAGCAGTGTGACGCACAGGGGCAGCACAAAGAGCGGCAGTGCCATGGTCGCTGGAATGCTCAGAGACGTAGAAACGGTGGTGGACGACGGCGCCGAGCTCGCAGCGGCGCCACGCGACTTTCCGCCAGACGTGGAGGATGCTTCGCGTAACGGGGCAGATTGCCCCGCACCTGCACCACCACCACCGCTCGTATTTCCACCAGCTGCGGAGCCGTCGAGGACGACTTCGTAGACGGTAGCGAGCGGGTCTGCCTGCCCCACCGCTTCCAGCAGCGGCGCGGTCCCGCACAAGAGACCATCCACGACATCGGCGCACGGCTCTCGGCTGCGCGCAGCCGCCTCGAGACCGAAGGCGCCACCGAGGTGGTCCTGCAGCGTGGCCACAAGTGCCGTGTTGACTGCTTGCGTGCAGTTCACGAGCAGCGTGCTGTCCTGCCGGCTGTCCGACCGCAACTGGTGGGCGATGAGCTGCCGCAGCAGCACTACCCGACCCACGCGCATCAAAGTCACACTGATCTCCTGCATTGTAGAGGCATCGCCGCTGAGCGCAGCCGCCAGCTGCTCGTAACTCTGCACAAAACCCTCCGCTGGAGGCGTGGCGGCGGAGGGCATGCAGCGCGACCACGTTTCCTGCAGCAGAGCCCGGCAGCCTGCACCGCCGCGCACCACCAGCTCCGCAAAGCGCAGCACCAGCAGCTGCATGTCCTTGGCCACAATGAGGGAAAGGAGCTCGTCGAGGCTCGTAAGGCCAACGCAGTCGATGGCCTCCGCAACGCGCGAGAACAGCCGCGGGCCAACGCACTCGCACAGGCGTTTACGCGTAAACCACGCGCCGTAGGTCGGGAAGTAAATAGCCTCGGTGGGGTCCGTCAGGCACATCAGGTGCTGCACGAGGTGGCCCAGGAAGCTGTAAGCGTCACGCGGGTGGGCGGGGGTAAAGTACGGAATGGCGATACTCACACTCTGGTACGGCGAATTCCACGGATACACTTTCCGTGGCCAGAAGGCGTTGCACTCCATCTGCATGGTGAAGCGCACAATGCGCTGGAACTCCTCCATCCAAATCTGCAGCCCGTGCACGTTCACAAAGTCCTGAATGTACTCGAAGGAGTTGCGCACACCGCGCAGACGAGCGCCGAGGTGCGCCAGCTCCTTGTCCAGCTGCTCCACCGTCGACGGCTGTGTCTTGTCGAACCAGATGCCGGAGTGCAGCTCGCGTGTAATGTGCTCGACGAGCTCCTTGCGAATGCCGTCCTCGAGCAGCTGGTGGGGGTTCACCCGCACCACGCCGACCGTCGTCTCCTCCATTGCCAGCAGGCCCGCCGCGTAGCGGGCGATGTCGGCCGTGTAGGCGGAGAGCTGCTCGCGCGTCTCGAGCTGGCTCCAGCGCTTCCACTCCTCCCGCTGCAGCTTGCTCGGGCACTCCTGCAGGGTGTGCGTGAGCAGGTACATGACCTTGTGCAGCACCTCGAAAATAGAGGTGGGAATCACCTGCAGCACACTCCGCAGAAAGGCCACCACCTCCTCGGAGTAGAAGGCGGCCGTGTACTCCAGCGCCCGCTCGAGGCGCATGTCGACGCTCACGCAGCCCAGTGCGATGCCTTGGTCAATCCGGATGCAGGGCAGGTGCAGCAAAGAGGACAGCTTCACAAAGAGCGCCCGCATCTGCGCGGCGACGACGGGCTGCGACTGAATGCGAGCCTGCAGCTCCCGCATCAGATATCCACGCGTGGCAAAGCTCTCCCACGCGTAGCTGAGGTCTGCCACGGTGGCCAGCCGCCCCAGCACACGCCGCTCCGCGTTCATGTAGCGCAGCATCTGGTGCAGGTCGCCGCACGTCTCGCGGACGTACTGGAGCACCTGCAGCTGTTGGTTAACCTGGTCGAATTCCTGAATGTTCTCCAGCGCGGCAATGAAGCGCTGCAGCTTCCGCCGCGTCGCGTTGGCGTCTCGCTGCTTCAGGTGCAGGCTCGACACGCGCTTTGCCACCTCGCGAAACCAGTGCTGCAGCTCGCCGTCCTGCACCGACGTGTCGAGCAAATTGTCGGGTGAGAAGAAGTGCGACAGCCTCTTCATCTTCAACACCGCTTGGCTCTTCGCCGAGGACCAGCGTGACGTTTTCTCCTGCAGCAGCACGGCGAGGCGCGACTGGGTGTGGTACTCGAGCTGGGCGGTGGACAGCAGCAGCGTGAGAACCTCGTCATTTGTGAAGGAACTGCTGACCGCCTGCTCCGCGGACGCCGCAGCGAGCACCAGCGAGGTCGCCGCGGTCGCCTCAACGCGCGACGACGGCGACGATGACTGCGCGGACGTCGGAGTGGAAGAGCTCGACGGCGGTGGCGGCGATGGCGGTGGCAGCGTTGCCGCTGCACACACGCCGTGCAGCACAAACCACCGCAGGACTACGTTTGCCTCCGTGATGATCGGCAGCAGGGTGGCGTGCACGTTGTCCAAAACGTAGCTCTCCGTCAGCACGCCCTCCTGCAGCACCGCCCGCACTCGCTCCGTGCTGCGGGAGAGCTTGCTGCGCATGAGCTGCAGGTGATACGTGACGTTGCGTGGCTCCAGCGTGCGGCGCAGTGCCTCCCGCGCGGCAGCAAAAGGTGCCCACGCCATGGCGAGGTCGGCGGTGTAGCCTGCGTAGTAGTGCACCACCCAGCTGTCCGCGAAGTGCTTCTCCACCAACTCCTTCATCACGGGCAGCTGCTGCGTCAGCACATCACCGCAGAAAAAGAGCAACACGTAGACGAGGCCGCCCTGCAGCGCCATGGCAGCGCTGCGATGCTCCGGGTTAGGGTAGTGGCTCGCCATGCGGTAGACGTCGTCGGAGCGCAGACACGCCACGAGGCGGCCCACGACGCCTTTTTGGATGGGAATGCGCTCGAAGAAGCGCAGCGGGTAGGTGGAGTCGCTGACAAGCTGCACGTTTCGATTCGTCGGCGAGCTGTAGGGGGAGCTGCTGGAGGGAAAAGATGAAGTGGCAGAAGACGGAGAGGCGAAGGTAGGATTGCCCACAGCTGCAGGAGCACCTCCAATTCCACTCCCGCGCACCTCGCTTTCCGTAGAGCGGCACAGCTCCGCCACCTCGACGGTGTGTGCCTCGCCTAGGCCGCGGTAGCGGATGTAGCTGACAATGAGGCGCTCCCGTACCGCCCCACCAATTTTGTGGTCCAGCAGAAGTAGCATCACGCCGTAGAGGTGGTACAGCTCACACAGCACCTGCCGGCCTTCAATCGAGTCGAGGATGGTGTCCAGCGTCTGCGCCACGTACTGCCCGTCCTGGATGTCGCGCACGTATCGGTTCAGCTCCGTGACGTAGCCGTAAACGCTGCGGAAGAGCGCCATGAAGTTTTCAAGCAGCTCAATGTGCGTGTCGTAGAACTCCTTGTCCAACGTCAGCAGCTCCGCTGTGTCGGCGATCGTCTTCTCCACGGCGTCTTGGGTTTTGAAGTAGCGAAAGTCAAAAATGATGTTGTTGTAGGATGTGGTGGCGGGAGAAACGAACTCGGACGGGATGTGCGCAGCCAGGCGCTGCAGCGTGGCAATGATCGCACTGCCGCGAGAGGCAAGCTGCAGGGCGTTGCGGCCGCAGTCATCGTCGAGAAAGTTGTCCGCAGCGGCGCCGTGCTCCACATCTGGCCCGCCCAGGTTTTGCTGAATCAGCGACATTGTGGGGGATGTTGAGTGCGATACAAAAAAAAAAGAGAAACAACAATGCACTATTAAAGAATTTTTCTGCACGTTTGTAAAGCTTGAAAAAGCTGATCAGAAAAAATAGTCGCCGATTTCGAAGAAAAAAAAAGGATTAGAAGATGGTGAAACAATAACAATGATAAAACAGAACAAGAAAAATGCTTTCGGATTGCTGCATTGTGAACACAAATTAAAGCGTTAGCAACGAATATGCAAAAGGGAAAAATTTACGAGTCACCGATAAAAATACTCGGCCAGAGGAATCTCATTAAAGAACTCAAATGACCACAAAACTATTCACCGCGAGTTTAACTTTGTTTCCAAATTTGTTTGATAGCTTCTTTCTGTTCGATGCCACAATAAAAAATATATATATGAACCGTTTACGACACTGTTGAAACGGACGGAGAAGCGCTAAGGCTCGACCTCGACGCATCGTTTGCTGATGTTGCACTTCCCCCAGCGGTGAAATCGCTCGAATGAAAACGCCGCCGAGAAGCGGGCACTGGAGCCATTTGCGACTCGTAGCGGGGAGAGGCAAAGCGAGTCTGCAGGAGAGACTCCAGCACACCCCAGTGCTGCGCCCACTCCTCACGTGCCGCCTCTTCCGCAGCGTCCATGGCGACGTCCACCGACGACTTCATCTGCGTCTGCTGTGTTGCGTGGACGGCTGCATCTCGAGTATCGTCAGGACTGCCTGGCAGCACTGTCTCCGCGTCGCCCACGTGGACGTCCCGCAGCTGACGAAGCAGGTGCAGCTGGCGCGCCTTCCACGAGTTCTGCGCCACCATGTCCTCCTTCGCGTAAGCAGCAGCTTTCTGTGGAAAAGTGGCAGGTGGTGGTGCAGCAACAACCGTAGGATCAGGAGAAGCGGCAGCAGCCACTGCCTCCACAGACTGCGCAGCCTCCGGCACGTCTTCCTCGTTGCTGCGTGACTGATCGCCCACTGCAGCTTCCGATGGCTCGTCAACGATCTCAACGGCGGCTTTCGCAGTCTGATCAGTAGCGGGAGAAGTGTCCTGTGCAACTTCATCGGCTTCTGTGACCGTGGACGCAGAAACATCCGTATTCGTTCCCACCTTCTCCTCTTTCCCATGAAGAGTCCCATGCGTATCCACGGCGGCGACAAGAGGATTGTACAGTTGCTGGAAGGACGGCACGGCAGTTGCCGACCGCAGCGCCGCCTGTCGACGTTTGCGGGTGAGTGCCATGTCCATCTCTAACGCTGTGAGGGCATCCAAGCTGTCCGAATCGTCCTCATCCTCCTCCGTGTTCTCCTCCTGCGCAGCGCCGCCTTTTCTCACCGTCTGACCTTTTGCGTCGGCGAGCAGCATCGGCTGCTCCAAAACTGTTTCGCCTCTCTGCGACGGAGTGTCTGCCATGTTCGTTGCTTCCACTGCACTGTTGTCTCTCGTCGTGCTCGACCGCATCGTCGTGTCCACGTCGGCATCGCTGGACACCGTAAAGACCGTCGAAGCTGGAGAGTCACGCAGATAGTCTTTCGTGTTCGTTTTCCCTGCCTCATTGCCCGCTGCGGCGCCGCGCTTTACCGCCGCATACACGCGTCGCTGCTGCTCCTGCAGCGCCTTCGCAGAGCTGCTCACCTCTGAGGCTATTGTGGACTCCGTGGCAATCGAAGATGCGGCGGAGACTCCGACATGTCCGGCTTTTTCCCCCACCTCGCTGGGGGTCAGTGAAGATGGCAGCAGATCGATCAGCTCCTCCACCTCGGTAGGAATTCCATCACTGGCAAAATCGCTGCTCACCTCCGAAAGCGCCGCGGACGACAGCTCAGCTAATTGATCCGCCAGCTCTTCTTCAATCTCGTCTAATCCAGCACCGGCAAGCAGCAAAAAACCAGCGCGGACTCTGGCCGCACTACCACTAGCCTGCGCGGATGAACTCTCTTCTAAAATGGAAGCGTCAGTGCTGATCACATCGGAGGCCACCGCGTCCGGCTCCATGGAGGAGATGCTCTCGCTGATACTCCCGCTGCTCCCGTGATCACCGTCCCACTCATCTGCAAGGTCGTCGATGCTCTCGGACACCTCGCCACCGCTGCCATCGACCACGTCGTCCTCGTACTCGATGTCCTCCTCGATGCCCGACTCGCTTGGCGCCGCGGCTTCATCAGACATCTCTGTGGCAATGTCTGTGGCAATGCAATCATCGCTGCCGCCGTTGTGATGACGCTGCCTTGAAAAGTTCATGCCGGGGTGCGGGCGGTTTGTTCGCACTTTCTGAGGAATAGCATTCACCTTTGACCTTTGTGGATGACTCGAGTTGATGATGCGGCTCAGCGCGTCTTGCAGTGCGACACCTTTCTTACTGGATGATGAGTGCAGCAGTGTCTGCCTCACCTTGGCCAGCTGTTGCGTCTCACGCAAAAGGTCGGCTTTCTCACGAGAGGCGTTCCAATGCGACTCTACCAACTCCAAGTGATGCAGCAGGTGGGCACGGAAGCGCCGCAAGTGTCGCACATTGCGCAGCTGCTTCTCCAATTCGTCCTTCCACGTTCTGGGCGGCACGTCAACCACAAATGCGAAGCTCTCGTGCGCCACGTGTGCATCCCCACTATCAGATGATGATGAGTTATTATCCTTGCGGTCAGCAGTTGTCCGAATGGAAGGCCGCGTAGCTGTTGAAGATTCGGAAGTGGTCGTCGTCGTTGTCGTCGTGGCAGCAGTAGCAGAAGCGCTGCTCTTTTTTGTTTGTGTGCGAGGCTTGCTCTTCTGCAGAAAAGGAGAGCGGAGGAGTTGGGTTGCTGCGGCGTTGACAGCATCACACGCAGCCAAAAAACGGTCCACCACTTCGCCCGTAGTCGCCGCGCGCGGCTTCTCCGCACCGTTCTTTCGAGTTGTTTTGTCTCGGCCGTGCAGTGACCCGTTCGCAATGCCAACTCCCTCTCCGCTTTCCGTCTCCGGCACAGAAGATGTGAGTAGCGTAGAGTCATCGACATCGTCCACAACGCTCTCGCTGATCGTGAACGGCGGCGCCGCGGAGGAGCCGACAGACTGCGCCACGCTGGAGAACTGCGACGACGCGGCCCCAACGCGCGCTCGATGTCGCACCGCGTCGTCCATCTCGCTGTCGTCCCCAACGGACTCGAAAGAGCTGCTGCTGTAGTGCTCGTCAACGCCGTCGTCCTCCGCCACTGAGGATGTTTGCACGGAAGCATTGCCACTTTCCACGGCACTTTCAGCACTGCCGCTCGACAGCTCGCTCAGTTCATCGTCCACGTCAGCCGTAAAGTCGTCATCAGAGTACTCTTCCGAGATGGTGGAGTCGGAGTTTGGCGTTTCACTGGTCTGCGGGGCGGTCGTTGCCCTTCGCAGATGATCTCTAGACTGCGGTCCTGGGCCAGCGTCACTGGAGCTTCTTCGCGCTTTCACTTCCACGTAGCGCACTACACGGTACGAGCGCGGTGGTCGCGGGGGACCGACAATTTCTACTCCGCTGGCCGTTACCCGCTTCGGAGGTGGGAAGACATCTTCAATCTCCTTGGCCCTCGCCGCCACGCGTTCCTTGCTGAAGGAAGTGGCGTCTTGACTCTTCCCTTGTACTACACCGGCTCCTGGGGTGAGTGGGCTGGCAGCGGCTCGTCCGGTAGACGAGCCATCCCCACGCAGCTCCCGCGGTTTTGAAAATGTATTGAGGATGTCCTTCAAAAGATCGCTTGTCGGGGACGCAGCTGAGGTCGGCGTTGTGGGTGACGCTGCGGCGGTAGGAAAGACCTTTGCGGCGGGAGTTGGTGCGGGTGGTCGGGTCGTGTTGGTCGGAAAGGGTGTAACGCGTCCAGCAGCGTTTGTCGATGTCGCCAGCAGCGAATTGCCTTGCATCTCCGCTGCAACGTCTGGAATTGCCCGACCCATCCACACACGCTGCCAAAGTGATTCCTGACGATCGTGCAGACTCTGCAGGATAGCGCGCGTTCGCTGCTCACTTCGAAAAAGCTTCACGGACGACTCCGTCATCTGCAACTCCCGCTCTGCCTTATCTAGGCCCCGATGCACGTCCATCTGTTCACGGAAACGTTTCTCCACCTCGCGGAGCCGCAGGTAAAAAGGAACTTCTGCAACTTTTTCAGCGTTCGCACTTTGCTCTTCGTGCCTCGCAGGATCATCCTTGTACTCCTCATCTGTGAACAGCTCAACACCGGAGATATCGACGGAGGCGCCAACGTTGCGCACAAAAGAATCCGCGGGAGGCGGTGGAAAGGCAGCAGCCGTCTCCCACGCCCGCACGCGCTCGGAAGCGGACAGCGACGGCGCATATAGCGCCACAGGGTTGGCTTTCTTAGGGGTTTGGTCTTCTACTACTGGGGCCGCAGCTTTTTCATCTGTCGAATGGTTGTGAGGGCATAACGTCTGAAAAACAGTGTTGTCGCAACCCCGTTTGCCAGGTTGCACAACATAAATATTATCGTCTATGGAAGTAAAAAGTTGTGCATCTATGTGTCGCTCTCTGTGCATTTTCTTTATGAACGCTTACCAAGAATAAACTCCAAATTGACTCTAATGTTTTTCTATCTACGCAAATGTTTCCAGCACTGCTGACACGCAAAGAAGGTAAAAAGAAACCAAGAGAGAGAAGTAAGGATACAAGACGAGCAGCAGCAACAGCGCAGGGAGGCTGGCATCGCACCGCGCAGCACACAGGCACACAGGCACACAGGCAC
>JASAOP010002581.1:0-36283 GCA_030849055.1 Crithidia thermophila | reverse complement strand
GCGGCAAGACCGTGCAGCAGATCACGGAGTGAGACTTCGAGACGTTCTGTATTTATCTCAGTCCGACCGTGCAAATATCTTGTCTGCAGTCAATTGTGCTCGCTGCGTTCCTGGCGTTTGCGGGACTTTAATTAGTTGTGTCCACGTTTTCTACCTGCTATAATATCTTCTCGGAACGGTTGTATCGCTCATCTGTTCTGTCTTTGTTCGCGCTGCTGTTGTACCGTACTAAAAACCTTTGATTCGCAGCTCTATTTACTCGTAGGCGTTTAGCTGTTCAACATGCTAATAATTTGCTTTTGGTGTTTTCTATTTGATGTAATTTTTTTTTTTTTGTGTTAAGTGTAGCTGAAAAAATATGACCCTTAATGGTTGTTTTGTATTTTGCTTTCTCCTGTTGAGACGCTAAAAGACTGATGTATATTACGAGTCTGTTTGTGTTTTTTTATTTCCTTGTGTTAAGTACGTTGTTTTTGCTAACTTCCCTTACCCTCCAGTTTGCAGTGAATGCAGCAGCATTCATTGTAAAATTTTCCGATGTTACTATTAGGCTTCACATGTTTTGCTATTACTTTTTTTTTCTTAATAGTTGTATTTATTTGTTTTGTTTTGTTTTCAGCATCAAGGGACGTTACGACTGTGCAGGTCCTCTCTGTTTATTCTAAGCCGTGCAGTGCTTCACGGTAAGAAAAATGTTGTTTTTCTTCGCCTTGAAAATTAAACCCTTTTCTCCAAAGACACATATTTTTGTTTCTATTCTGGAGTGGAAGACACATACTTGAAGAAGACAATTTACGGCACTTAATGAAGACGTAAAATACATCGACCAAAACTCTAAAAAAAAGAGAAGATTAGTGATTCATTATGGGTCGAAACACTGTTTCTGTCTGGTTAAAAAAAGGAGTGAACGGGATTGCGTTCGATGCAGATTATGTGTTGTTAAAACTACTTAACTTTTGTGAGTTTTGACTCAGAATTGCTTCCTCCTGTTCAGGTTGCACTACACCCACTACACTCCGACGGAATTCCGTGGCAAAAGATTCAAAGCGTCTTAGCACGAAAACTCTTTTGTGAGTGTTTTTTCTTCTGTTTTGCAGCCACTTGTACTGAGCTGGCTGCGTGCAATCTCTGTGTGTAGACACAGCCTTAGACTGTCATGGTATGCAGCGCTTTTGTGGAACACTTCCATCTACAATATTTATTGTTGTTTTCTCCCTCGCAATTCCTCTTCGGGCGCTTCTTCCTTTTTGCATTTGACGCAGCCTTTCCAGTTTCCACACCCAGATTTTATTCCTTCCCCAGTGACTATTACAAATTTTTTCTTCCACCTAGATTACATCACCTTTTTTTTTCTCCTTTCTTCCATCAGTGTCCTTTTTGAGAGCTTTCTTTCTCTAATCTTCCGATCTTCGGTATTCAAACAGAGTGTGAATACCATTTCTTGCTCTTAATCTCCACATTGCGTACGTTTACCCGACACACGCACTCGCACACACAAAAAAAAACTCTCTTCTCATCTTTGCTTTCCCGATATAGTTCCCGTTTCTTGTATCTCCTTTCCGTCTTTTTAGATCACTTGTTATTTTTTTTCTTCTGTGTTCATATTTCCGCACCGCAATTGACCTTCTCACCCGTTTGCAAGAAAGTCAATTTGTTATCAAGCCTCTGACTGCTTACCCACACAAAATTTTCCCCTTAGATCAAAGTTGTGAAAAGGGAAAGTACTGCTTTTTTCGTGAAGTATTTAAGAGAGATCCATCGCATCTCAGCGTCTTATCCGTCATGTCGTCTCGTGAGCAGAGCCCGGAGATCGTGGTGCACGACGAGAACGCTGTTCTCAGCACCCCCGACCACGCCCCCTACAACGGGAAGGCCTCGACGACGAAGTCGTACAACAGCAGCGCCGCCCGCGCGGACAGCAACGGCGCCATTCACCACACCGACCCGGAGAACGACGCGTCGAGTGCAAAGGACTTTACGACGCCCAACGGCAAGACCGGTGGCAGCGCCGCCTCCCTCAACGCCTCAGTAAAGAGCGACTCCCAGCAGCGGCCCCTCCCGACCGTCTCGCAGCTGCGCGCGAGTGCGTCGTTGAACCGTCCAAGTGCCTCACAGAACCGCCCGAGTGCGTCCAGCGGGACGGCAGCGACGACGACGGCGTCCGAGGCCCGCGCGAGCACCGCCGGCACCGCCACACCGTCGCAGTCGCGGGTCAGCGGTGCCGCAGCGCGGAACAGCGCACTGAACGCGTCCACGACGTCCGCCACGGCGGGCCGTCCGCCGGCGGTGCCGCCGCTGCCGCTGCAGACTCAGCCGACGCAGCCGGCGGTGGCGGTCACGCGCACGCCCGCGAAGGCGCCGTCAGCCTCGCTGCCCCGCGCCACCGCCTCCTTTAACGGTGCGCGGCGTACCGGTGGGGGGTCGAAGAACTTCATGCCGAAGGTGTCGACGACGGCGCCCAACTACGCCGCGTACGTGCCGGATGTGGCGAAGTACCTGAAGGAGGTGGTGCGGCGCCGTGACGAGGCCGCGGCGCTGAAGCTGCTGCCCTCCGCCCAGCTGCTGGAGCAGACGGTGCTGATGGAGCAGTGCGCGCATGAGCAGATCATGCAGCAGCAGACCCTGGCCTTCCTGCAGATCCTGCACAAGAAGAAGGAGGCGGAGGCGAAGATGAAGGAGCAGCAGACGACGAAGGAGAACAAGGCGAAGATGGAGGAGCAGAAGCAGCAGCACAAGGAGGAGATGGCGCAGCAGAAGGCCAGCGTCGCCGAGAGCAACAAGGAGATGGAGGCCGAGATCAAGGAGAAGCTGAAGCTTGTCGTGTCGCTGCAGCCGCGCCTCGGCATCGTGCAGGCTGTCATGGCACAGGTCCAGGACCTCGCCAGCGACTGTGCCCTGCTGGGCGACCTCCTGCAGGAGGACAAGCAGCTGCAGAAGGCGCTCAAGTCGGATGCTCGGTACAACAAGTCCAAGACGGCCGACGTGGACGGCGGGGCCACGCCGTTCTGGTTCAAGCAGTGCGTCTGCGCCTCCTTCAACATTGCGGCCATGGTGAAGGGCGAGGCCTGCCGGGCCAGCATCGCGGATGTGAACCTCCCCACCAAGGTGGCCGCGGACAAGAAGGTCGTGGTCGTGAAGGACGAGAAGGGCACCGTCGTGGCCTGGGCACACACCCGCAGCGGCCCCGACACCAACGCGCTCGCCGAAGCCTTTGTGGAGGCGAAGCCGGTCGTGGCGGAGCTGCCGGAGTCGGCCTACAAGGGCGTGCTGTGGCCCAAGGACGAGGCGGTGGACGTCCTCAAGGCGGCCAAGTCAGCCAAGAGCACCACGTCGGCGATCGCCTCGGAGGTGATTACGATTCTCAGCCACATGGAGGTGGGCTCGTTTGAGATGCCAAAGAAGGACGTCGTGGCGGCGGGGGAGGCGGCCGCGTAAGACTGAGCTGTACACCTGTGCGTCTGAGCGTATGTGTGTATACTCTTGTTTGCCGCGTAAAACTGACTTTGGTGAAAACGCTTTTTTTTCTTTTTCTCGTCCGCAAATGCTCTTTTCAGCTGTGAATTTTTTTTTTCTGCAATTGCTTTGAATGTGCTGCCCTTCAAAGTTTCTAGGTTTTTTTTTTCCTTACGGGGTGGCACTGGTTGCATCGCGCGGAGTGGTTAAATCACTTCGTGATGCATATTCTGCACCAGTGCTTCCGCGCAGTTCGAGGCAGAGAGAGAGAAAGTATCGCAACATAGTTTTCTTTTTACGTTGTTTTTTTCAATTTATATATATAGGTCTACCTGTTTCCTTGTGTTGTTTTTTACAGCCGTGTTGCCGCTTGGGTGAAAGAGGGGGCAAAAGGCAGACGTCGAACTCAAGAAAAGGAAACAGTGACTGATTTAACAATTATTGCGCTTTTTGGTGAGTTTTTGCTCGGTGCTTTCAATCAAAATGTGTTGATTGAGTTGAAGCGGCGCCAAACAAACCTTTTTTTTCTTTTTTTGTAGCGTCCGCCTTTTTTTCTTTTCACGTTAGATTTTTTTTTTTTCAAAAGCGTCGCTGATGATTGTTAGTGAAAGAGTCTGTTGTTCTTGCGAATTTTGAGCTTTTGTCTCAGCAGGTGGTGCGTGCACGGTTGATCAGTGGACTGCCTGGTTGACGGTAGAAAGGCGGTGCCGATCTTGCACAAGAACAGCTGCAGCACCGATGAAAGTACGACGGGGGTGAGAACAGTCTTTTTCTACTTTCCATCAGATTTTACTAACCTTTTTTCCTCACTCTGTTTTGAAGTGGCACAAAAAAGTTTTTTTTTCCTGCGGTGCACTCAAATTTTTTTTTTAATTATATTTTCACGTTTTCTTACTATGCTTTCTGTATTTTTTTCTTTCATTGACAATAGCGCGCGCGTCCGCACACACCAAAAAAAGATTGTTAAGCTAACAGCGGTTGTTATTTATTTCTATTATTTGACTTAGAGGAGACTTGAGATGAGGCAGGCAGTGAGGGCTGAAGGAAAAGACAAGGTAGCCTCAGCTAGAAAGTGATTACTGTGGAGATCGTAGCAGAAGAGAACTAGCAGCACAAACGACAGTGTTTTGTTTTTGTATTAATGGAGTGAGGGTTAGAAAAGAAGAAGAGCTGTCTTGCTAACTTTGTCTCTCTCAACCCAATGCCCCTTTTCTGCGATAAGCGCCATAATTTCACCTTCCTGTGCTTTCTACGTCGTGCTCTCCAGTTTCGATCTTTCTCCCTGCTGCACTCGCCGTGTGTTTGTATCGAGCAGAGGGTGGTCCGCAGGTACCAGTTCTCTGTTGGCATTTGTATCGTGTCTTGACCGTAATCGATCAACAGTAAAGAAAAAAAAAAGAAAAAGGAATATCGGGATTCGTCGGTTTTCTTCTGACAAACGAGGTCGCCGAAAACGCAAGTAGAAGAAAGCGTAGCTGTATTTCTTTAACTTTTTATTTTGTTCCCAGATGATCTTCGCATCGGCTTTGGAGGAAGATGACGACTTCAGCTTAAGCGTCGCCAAGGGCTCAGCCTGCAGCCAACTGTTGAAGGTCAACAAACATTTTTTTATCGATGTTTCGCTTTCAACATCTGGCGCTGCTGGTCGATCATTTTCTGCTTGTTAAAGAAAGCAACAAACTTCAGCGTGTGTAGTAAATATACCGAGCACTGACGTCGCGAACAAGTTGCACCTTTTTGCTCTCTTTCACAAAGGCTTTCATTGTTTTCATCGCTTC
This sequence comes from Crithidia thermophila, assembly GCA_030849055.1. Lineage (NCBI taxonomy): Eukaryota > Euglenozoa > Kinetoplastea > Trypanosomatida > Trypanosomatidae > Crithidia > Crithidia thermophila. The sequence goes on along the minus strand of JASAOP010002581.1, from coordinate 31,052 downwards.
TGCTTTCTCTCTCTTTCCCCTTTCGTTCTCTTAAGGTACATCGTTGGTATCCATCCTTCCCCACTTTACTTCATTCTGAAGTTTAGCTTTTACCCACACTCACTTCCTTCTTTCTTCATTTTGGCACAATGGACATGGATCCGATGACGCGTCGGGAGGCCGACAAGGTGGAGGCGATCCTTGTCGACCTCATCGACGAGCTGAAGCTGCTCTCCCTTCTCCCCGAGGAGTTCAGCTCCTGGGTGCGGGAGGAAACCATCGTCGCAGCCAGCAACGCAGACAGCATCCGCTACCGTCACCTGTACGAGGCACACGTCGCGCGCAAGGCCGCCGCGAAGACGAAGCGAGAGCTGGAAGCGAAGGAAGTTGCTGGGAAGCAGCAGCAGCCGCAGCAGCCGCGACAGCATCCACAGCAAGAAGGGGAAGGTGGGGAGGACAAGAAAGCGGCAGCTGAGGACGACGCAGAAGCGGAGCTCTCTGGTCAACACGACGGCGCCACCACCACCCCGGGAAAGCACGTCGCGGCCCCACCCATTTCCCTCGCTGCGGCAGACCATGCCCTGTCCAGCTCCGACGTCGTCACCTCGTCCTCCGCCTCCACGCCAACGTCTGACGCCGCGTGGGCTGCGGAGGTGGCGCGCGGCAGCGCCTTCGCCGGGGCGGTGGTCGACGCTGACGACGACGACGACGTGCTCTCGCCCGAGGAGGAGGAGGAGCGGCAGCGGGCCATCAAGGCCGCCTGCTTCGCCCACGCCGCGGCCCCCTACGGCGACCCGCAGGACGGCGACGACAGCGAGGCAGCGCTGCAGGTCAGCGACTTTGCCCAGCTCGAGCGCGACCTCCTCGACGGCGCCACGACGAGCGGCACGGTGGACCCGAACGAGCTGGCGATGCACCACCTCAGCACCCGCGCCCTCGTCGACACGCTGCGCGACGGCGGCTACGCGGCGGCGATGCGCTACTTTGTGAAGCGGCTCTACCCCACCTCGCGGAGTGCTCGCGGTGTGCGAGGAGTGAAGACGCCCGAGGAGAAGGGCACCGTCGACCTGGCGCAGATGCACGTCTACGGCTGCGGCCTTGTCGAGGAGGGCATGGACCACCTGCGCGAGCTTGTCGAGACACTGCACCACCTCATCCACGAGCGCAACCAGTCCACCGTGAACGAGGACATCCACCGCTACCAGCTGCTGCATGACGCCGTCAACAAGGACCAGGCCGGCACCGCCGATGTCCAGGTGCTCAACCAGCGCTTCCTCGACGTCAAGGCGGCGCGCCGGGCCGAGGTGGCCGCGCTGGACGCGGAGATCGAGCAGCTCGAGGAGGAACTTCTGTTCGTGCGGCAGGCCGCCGATGTCGAGCTGGAGGCTTTCCAACACGTGCAGGAGACAATCCAGAACGACCACCGCAGCACTCTGCGGCAGCAGCTCGAGGCGCACCGCAACGCCGCCGAGGCCATCGCTCGTAAGCTGGAGCAGGCGCAGGCGAAGGACCTGGACGAGCTGAACACGCTGCGCACCAACCGCAACAAGCGGGAGGCGGCGGTCAGCGGCGCCATCGCGGACTACGACGCGCAGTCGGCGCAGCTGGCCACGGCGATGCGTCAGCTGAATCAGGAAGCGGAGGAGGACACGGAGCGCATTGTGCGGCTCGAGGCGGAGGTGCAGGCGCTGCAGAAGCAGAAGGAGGAGCACGCGTGGGAGATGACGGTGGCGGAGCAGCGGCAGGAGCATGCGGGAGTCATTCGGCAGCGGCAAGAGCAGGACGCACGCGTCATCCAGGCGTACTACCGGGCCTTCCGTGCCCGTCAGCAGGCTCAGCAGGCGCTGGAAAAGGGCAACAAGAAAGGTAAGAAGAAGGGGGCAAGCAAAAAATGATGCGGAGCTCTTTTTTCTTCTGCGTTTCTTGCCTTTTATCTTTCCTCCCTTCAGCGATCAAATCAAATGTGTGCGGGCTTTTCAGAATGCCGCCATGTGCGCACCGCGTTCTTCTGCTATCTTTATTTTTTCCCACCTCTCTTTTCTTTCTTGATCGTATGTACGCTATCAGAGGAGGAACAGGCGGAGCATGCCAGGGAGGCATTTTGTTTTCTGTCTTCCTTCCTCCTCCTTTTTTAGATGTTCATTAGAAAATGTTATGTTTCGTTTTCGCTTTCGCAAACGTGTACACGCATGCCGGTGCTTGCACGCCTTGCTTCTTCGTTGGTCAATTGTTGATCTGCAATGATTTATGTACCTCATTGACGCAGCAAAGAACTTCAAAAATAAACATACTTTGCAGCATCAGGACGATTTTCTCATGTTCGCAGCAACTGGCACTTTTCAAATAAAAGAAAAAAAGGTTACTGGGTGTGTTTATGCCTTCCCCCCTTTTTTTTGGTATCAAGCGTTGTGAAGAGCGCGTAATTGTACTCTTGTCGACAGCCACGGTGACATGCAATAGGAAGTTCATAATTACTATTTGCCTTTTCTTTATCCGATGTTTGGCGGCTTGCTTTCATCTTTTTCGTCCATCCCTTTCTACTCTGCGTACCTCCCCTTTCTTCCGGCCTGCTTTTCTCACTCTGATTTTACTGCCTCAGTATCTTCTCCAGATCGAGTAGTCTGAACTTGGAAACTCTTTGTATCTTTATTTTTTCTACTTCTCTTTTTGTTCATACAAACAGTTCCTCAAGTCGTCTTCGACTTTCTGCTTTCTCGTCTTTTTTTTTCCTTTCTCTCTAGTCTCCTTGTGCGTGTCTTTGTAAGCATGTCCTCGCCGCCCCGTTCATCGACCGCCTCCCCAGCCCAGCTGGGCGATGCCGCCTTCGACAACAACGTCAAGGTGAGCGCGGAGTTCTTTGCCCTGACCTACGGCGCACTCGTGCAGCAGATGGCCGAGGAGCTCTCGCAGGAGGACGACGTGGAGCAGGTGAACCAGCAGCTGTACAACATGGGTCACCGCATCGGCGCTCGGCTGATTGAGGAGTACAGCGTCCGCAGCGGCGCGGCGCCGTGCCGCAGTTTCTCGCAAGCCGCCGAGGGCGTGGCGCTGGTGGGGCTGCGCATGTTCCTCGGCGTGAGTGCGGAGCTGACGCAGGTGAAGGACTCGGCGGACACCTTTGCGATTAGCTTCCAGGAGAACCCCCTCGCGCTGTTCGTGGAGTTGCCGGAGGGAACGCTGAAGGAGCACCTGTGGTACTCGAACATGCTCTGCGGGGTGATAACGGGTGCGCTGAGCCTCGTCGGCTTCCAGGCAGAGGCGCGTTTCTCGCGTGACCGCCTGCGTGGAGACTCCAAGAATGAGATTATTCTGCACTTCAAAGGCCGCGAACGGGAGACGTTCCAGGTGGAGCGGAACTAGCGGACAGAGTTTTTCATTGTTGATGAGGGAAAAAAAACTGTGGCTGCAACGTACCGACCGCTGCGTGCTATTTTGTTTTTGCTTGTTGCTGTTGTCGTTCTTGCTAAACCGCTTTTGCCACGTGACGATGCTTTCTTCGTCGCTACCATTTCTGTTTACCGTATTTCTTCATTTTGCCATCAATTTCTCTTCTTGCACTGGCTGATAGAGGGAAAAAACTCTAAAAATACCTTTAATGCGAAGAAAATGAAGTGGTAACGTTGGAAGACTGCTTCTTATGCAGTGATATATCGAACGCAAATAATTTAAAACGCAAAAAAAAAAGGTACAGGTCACGGTGAGTAAAACATGCTGCATGACGGAACGAAAGAGAATGTGCTACGCAGCTCCACCATAGCGCCGGGTCACACATTCTCTACACTCCTTCAGCTATGACCCAGTAGCTGTTTTGCTCTTGTATTTTCCTTTGTCGTCTCACAATGACCTCGTCACTTCGTGCTTTCACTTCCTCCGCCTTCTTTTTTTTTTTGTTTCCCTTGAGCGCGTCTTTCAGTGAAGCGATTCCCAGACACACACACAAAAGCTGTGTGTCAATCTATACATTTAATTCCTGCTCGTGCTGCTCTGTCCCTTTTTTTTTCTCTCTCTTTTGCTTAGTCATCTTCCAAATGGAGTACGCGCAAAAGTCAGCGCGGCTGCCCCGCAGCGCCGAGGAAAAGGAGCGTTGGAAGCGCGTCATCGTCATCCTGGAGCACTGCCCGCTGCAGACCATTCAGACCGATCGCGGCTTCGAGCTGCTCAGTGACCGCCACCGCTCCTACCACGCGCGGCACAACCAGGACCCGGCCGACTGGCGTCCTGACGTCGTGCACCAGTGTCTTCTGCACCTGCAGGACTCCGCGCTGAACCGGGCTGGCATGCTGGAGGTGTACCTGCGGACTAAGAAGCAAGTGTGCATCGCCGTCGACCCGCGCCTGCGTGTGCCGCGCAATGTGCGGCTCTTTGAAAAGATGATGGTGTCGGTGCTCTTCAAGCTGAAGGTGCGTGCCAGCACCGGCTACCTCTCTCTCCTGCGTGTGGTGGGCAATCCCATCACGGACCACATTCCGGCCGGCACGCGGCTTTATCGAGTGGAGAAGGATGGCGAGCTCATCGACCCGTTCGACTTTTGCGCGTCCTGCGGCTACGCGGCCGGCAGTGCGGCGGAGCAGCGGACCGATCGCACGATCAGCCTGGCGCGGCGCCGCCTCACCTCCAGCACGAGCGGCACCCTGACGGAGACAACAGCCGAGGCCGGCTCGATGGAGTTTGCCCGCGTGCAGCGCCAGGCCGTGGAGCGTCGTCAGTTCCAGCCCTTTGCCTTCATTATTGGCGGAATGTCCCGCGGTGATGTCTCCGTCGATTACGCGCGACCGGGCGAGGTGTCGAGCATCCGCCTCGGCGATCGCGGTATGTCTGCGGCGGCGGTCATTAGCACCCTCCTGCACGGCTTTGAGGAGGAGTGGCTGCGAGAGGACAACGAAGCTTCTTAAGTGTCGTCCTTGATTGTGTTTGGAGAGAACCAAAAGAAGAAGCGCATCAACGGATCAGGTAAAATGCAAAAAAAAAATGTCTCGGTGTTCGCGGCAGGGATACTACGGCTTGTGAAACGGGTACGTGAAGCTTTTTTTTTCTTCCTTTTCCGTCGATTGTGTACATTTTTTTTTTCTCATTTTTAGTTCTTTCGAGAGATCTGTTGCGCCGTAGTTTGTGAGGCTATGTGCAGATCTCTCATGCGATACGCGTCGGTGTTGGTGATTGCGTGGTGCGAGGATTTGATAAGTAACTGTTTTTTTTTTTTTAATTTTTACGACGTTTAACTTTTAATTTTCTATCAGCTCCTCCCGCAAGTTATGCTGGTTGCTCTCTTCCTCTTTTTTTTTTTTTACATTTTGTGCGTGTGTTTCAACATGAGACTTAGCTGGAGACGCTGATTTGTACACAATAACCGATTAAATTGTCTGATAACAGCAATAATAATTATTAGATAGCACGAGGCCATTCCATGCGACTCGCTCTATTTCAAAATTGCTTTCATGCAGCGCGGTGCGATACCAGGTCATGAAAAAGTTTCTATAAATCCAATGCGTTTCTACTTTAGTGTGAGCTACGTAGATGTGGATGCCTCGTCGCAATTTAAACAAAAAGAGCTTTCAAGGATGAAGAGAGGCTTTCGGTGATCCACACACACACAAATAAAACCTGCGTAGCCAGCAAAAGGAGCAACAGGAGGAGCGCATAGTTCACTTTGTTTTCTCAGCTCCTCCGTTAAAATTCGAAGTTTTCTTCCTCTTGCTATTTCCCCTTCTCCCTTTGATTTCTTTTGCTAAACTTCGTTTTCCTTTATTTCGCTTATGAGTGAAGCTTTCTTTTGCTTTCAAAATATTGCATTTAAAGAAAGAACAAAAAAAAACGCACAAATCAATTTAACGCACTCACGGTCTCGCCCTAGCTGCTCGTTTTTCCCCCTGTTAATCTTCGAAATAACAATAACAAACGTGAACATCATAATCTAATTAGCTGCTTCGGGGCCAAGGACCCGTTTATTTTTTTCTTCTCGTCTCTATCCTTGTTTGCTTTTTTTTTTCGTATTACAAGCATCCGTCAATTTACTCAAATTTTGAAATCCAAAATAACTTTTTTTATTAGGGTGCTTTCTCTCAACTCGAGGCTGGGGAAAAAAAATTATTGTAACTTAACAAAACGCTTTGATCCCTTACTAAACAAAAGGTTTGGCCTTGGTTGCCGTCTCTGAAGTTGACTGTGGTTCACTTGTCAAAGACTTTCGCAACCGCGGGACGCACGTTCGTATACTGTCATCTTCTCCTGTTTTTTTTTTTCTTGGTTGAGGGGCGCGAACAAAGGTGAAGCTCAAAAATAGTTGACTTTGACTTTCCGTTGCTGTTCTTTCAACTATTTTCCTGTTTCTTTCTTTTTTTTTTTCCGCAGTTATCCTCCTTTCCTTTTTCCTGTTCGTTCAGGCATCACCGCGATTCTGTTAAACTTTAAGCATTTTGTGTGCAAAGAGAGGCTTCGAAAAAACAAATAACAATTATTAAATTTCCCAAAGCTCTTCTTGGCGACACACGATACGTGACAAGATCCTTTTTTTTTTTCGAGTGTTTGAAACAAATTGAAATCTAAAAAACCGAAAAGACTCGTAATTGACCTCTTAAAATCGCAATTAAATTCTGTTGAGAGCACGCCAAAAGATCTCGTTTCTCTTTTGCTCATCTTCAATCTTTATATCTGAAAAAAAAAAGCGTCTATATACCCAGTTTTTCTTTTTCTCACCTACAATAATTTTTGTTTTTCACTTTTATTTGCGACTCTGCTGATTTGCGTTCTGCCATCATTGCCACTGCTACTTTTCACTTGTGAAAGCACCTTTACTTTATTTTTCTTTTCTTTGTTTCAGTTCTTTTACAGTGACTTTTGGTAGGAAACGCCAGCGTAGATATAAATTCAACTCGCTTTAAAATTCGTGTTTCTTCACCCACTCAAGCTACGAGCAAGAGTGCCTTTTTTTTTCTTTTACTGTTGTTGTTTCTCTGCCGCGTTGGTTGAAAAGAACAAAATACAGACCGCAAGCTCTTTTTCCTTTTTTTTTAAGTTTGATCTCTCAAGCACCGCTATTTTGCACGTTTGACTGCACGTTTTGTGGTTTGTTTTTGCACAAAAAAAACCCGCTGAGGTAGTTCAATTGTTCCTCCAGTTTTCTTTTTTTAACACTATTATTGTGGGCGTATAACACCCCCATCTTTTGGCTTTGATTTTTTTTAATTTTTGTTTAAGTAGTTGTGTTGTAACCTCTAAAGCTGGCGTGGACTCCAAGAGTTTTCTTTCCCAGCAATTTACAACTGATCTTTCTATAGCTCGTATATATATATTTTTGTATTCTCGACTGACACTTTTGCCTTTCTTTCGTACATTTTTCTCTTCTCTCTGATTCTACCCTTTTTTTTTGCTTTCTTCTACTTTTCAACGTGCACTTTGTTTGCTGCTTTTTTTTTTTTTTGCTCGCCACATTTTTCATTTTTACGGTTGTTTCTCTCTTTTTTTTTTCTATACGTTTGTTTTACTGCTGTTTTGTGGTGCTCTATCTGTTTCGTTGCGGATTGACTGTGATACTTCCCACTTTTTTTTCACCCTCTCGTGCTTTTGTGCAGTCAATACTAAACAGAAGTGAGCAGAAGAAGAAGAAGAAAAAAGGAGATTGCAATACATATACTCAGACAACCACACACACACACACACACACACACACACACACACACACCAACGGTGAGTGAAGTGGCACAACGATGTACAACAGCGACGTGGAGCTCCCCGTGCCGGTGACGGTGCGGCCGCTCCGCATGTTGGGCGGTGGCGCCTCCGGCTCCCACGAGGCGGTCGGTGCAGACGGTCGCATGCGCAGTTCGCGCAGTCAGCGCCACCTCGGCCCCAGCAGCGCGGCGTCGCCGCCACCGGCGAGTGGGTGCTCGACCTCGACCGCCGCCGCCGCCTCCCCGGCCACGTCCAACGCCCGCGGTGCCTTCTCCACCACCTCGACCACGGGCGCGTCACCGAATGGGCTCGGCGGGTCGATGCAGGTCGCCACGCCGACCACGCCGTCCACCACCGACGGCGTCCCCACCCCGACCGCGACGCGCCCGACCATCACCATCTTCACGGAGCTCGACGACGAGGACGACGATGTCAACAACAGCAGCAGTCACGCGGCCAGTGCGTGGATGAGCGGTGCCCCTGGCACCCCGCAGTGCCTCCCCGCCCCAACGTATCAAAGCTCCCCACCACCGGGCGGTGCCGAGGCGCCGATGATGACGCGTCAGCACAGCGCTCTCGCCATGACGGAGACGACCCTCTCCCCGCTGCACTACCGCAGCATCTGCGCCCCGCACCCGCCCGGCGACGACACCGGCGTGTCCACTTCCTCCTTTGACCGGATGGGCTTCGCCCCCACGGCCTTCTCCAGCCCGCAGCCCACCACGGACGGCAGCGGCGAGGATAAAACCTCCAACTCGGCCCCGTACCCGCCAGCCTACGCGTCCACGCTGCCGTCAACGTCGTCGAACGGCGCCGTCGCCTCCACGCCGTCCTCGCACGGCCCCCCGCCCGCGAGCCACTTCGGCGCCAACACGGCATGGCCCAACGAGGCCGCGGCGGCGGCGGTGATGACGACGCCGACGTTGGACACGCACCCGGTGCGACTCTCCGCCACGCCGGTAGTGCCCATCGTCCCGCACGTTGCCGAGCCGTCGTGCCGCCGCCGCGTCGCCGAGGACCTCGAGCGTCTCTACGGACCCAACGGCAAGCAGCAGGCCGCCACATCCGCCGCAGCAGCGGCAAGCCCGGCCCCGGCGTCCACGGCGCAGGAGGAGGAAATTGCGGCTATGACGTCCACCACGGAGGCCCCGCCCGCAGCAGCAGCAGCAGCGGCGTCCAGCGGGCCTTCACCGGTGAAGTCGTCATCGACCCCGCCCGGTGAACCGCCGAAGAAAAAGAAGAGTATGCTGTTTTTCGGGTCGTCGTCATCGTCGTCGTCCAAGAAGGCGGCCAAGGCGGCGGCGGCGGCGGCGGAGGCGAAGAAGAAGGCGGCGCCCCCGACAGCGGCCGAGCGGCGGCAGGCGCGGGAGCAGGTGATTCGGGTCGGCGTGCAGCGCCTCTACCAGCGGCTGAACGAGCTGCACCTCATCGTCTACCACGTCAAGAACGACGGCAACTGCCAGTTCCGCGCCATCTCGCACCAGCTCTTCGGCAACGAGGACTACCACGACATCATCCGCAGCCAGGTCGTGTCCTACATGCGCGCCGCCCGCGCCGAGAGCTTCGACTTCTACTTCGAGTCCCCCGCGCAGGCCGACGCCTACTACGACAACCTCGCTAAAAAGGGCTCGTGGGGCGATGAGCTGTCGCTGCGGGCCGCCAGCGACTGCTTGTACGTCAACATCCACGTCCTCTCGTCGGAAGAGCGCAACTGCTACATTACGTACCGCCCGACCGTCGACCACGCCGCCTCCGCGCCGTCTTTCTTGATCGACGTGCTGAAGCTGCGCGAGCGTCGCCGTGCTGAGCGACGGCTGCTGCGCTCCCACGGGCTGCAGGGGGCGGCCTCCTCGATGACAAGCTACGACGGCATGGCGGCCAGCATGGGTGGCTACCGAGGGGCTGGCGGTGGTGGAGACTACAGCGGCTTCGGGGCGGCGTCCACCATGCCGGACACGTACGCGCGGCCGCGCAGCGGTGTGACCCCGACGTCGCGCACAACAGCGGGTGGGAAGGCCCCGACCCTGCTGGTCCCTGGGCAGTCGTCCGGCATGTCGGCGCGGTTCAGTCAGGCCGCCGCCTCACAGCCCATGAGCCGGGAGGCGAGCGGCCTCATCGCGGAGAATCTCGACGACGACGACGACGACCTCGACGACGCCGACGTGGACGCGAATGCGATTCAGCTGGCGCTGCACAAGAAACTGCAGCAGGCGGAGATCCGCTGCAGCCTGCCCCTCAACGCCACGGGCTGCTCGTGCTCCTTCAACGGCGCCGCCGGCGGCAATGGCGGCAGCCTGTACGGACCGGGGCCGGGGGCCAGTTCCATGCCGCTCCTGCAGCCGCAGAGGCCCGCGCCAGAGCAGCACGCCATCACCGCCACGACAACCGCCACGACAAGCGCCACGGCAGCACGGTATGAAGATCCGACCGTGCGCTCTGAGGATGGCGGCTCCGCGTTTCTGCAGCCCGTCGGCGTGCCCGTGCCGCGCCTCGTCAGCGGTGACGAGGACGTGACGAAGAGCGCCAAGGCGAACCAGTTCGAGCGTTTCCGCGCTGTCGGAGCGGAGGTGCAGAACCTCGGCGACGCCACGCAGTCAGTCAACATCTTCACCCAGCACCACGAGAATCTGCCGATGAGTGCGATGGATGACGACTACGTGCGGCTGCGACAGACATCCGACGGGACGGAGATGGAGCCCTCGACCCGCCTAGCCGCTGCCGCAACGTCGCACTACCCGCCACAGCAGCAGCAGCAGCAGCCGGCGCTCCTGCGGCCGCAGATGTCGACCTTCACGGAGAGCACCACCGGGTTTGCGCGCCATCGACCGGAGCCGCTGCTCTCCGCCGGCGGCAACAGCTCGTCACTGCCCTACATCACCTCCCCACAGCCACAGCGGCAACAAGAAGAGAACGGCGAGATGATGCTGCTGGCCTGCAACTCGCACCGCGGCAGGGCCAACTCGTCGCTGCAGCAGAGCTTCTCCCACATGCAGACCGCCGGCTCCTACGGGGCCTACAATAGCGGCAGCATGTACGGCGGCTCCTTCAACGCCAACCCGATGCAGTCCAGTTTTTCGAATTCTTTCGCGGGCGGTGGTGGCGGCAACGGCGCTGGTGCGCAGTCGCTGGGCAACCTCGTTCCCGTTTCCGCCAGTGCCAGCGGCAGCCTCCTCCACAGCGGCGCGGACATGGCCGCAGCAGCACACGCGGGTGGCGGTGGCAACGACGGCCCGGTGAGCTTCTACAAGTTTGAGCCGCGGACGGAGCCGATTGACATTTTCCTCTCCTACCTTTACCCGGTGCACTACAACTCGCTGAGCGTGGCGCAGGACCAGCAGCAGCAGCAGCAGCAGCGCGACGGGCTGATGCAGGCCGCCGCGTCCGCCACGGAGACGCCGATGAAGCGCGGCAGCGCCGTGCCGAACTCGCTTGGCAGTTCGGTGTTGCTGCCAGATGCCGGCGAGGGAGTGCAGACTGTTGAGGAGCGACCAAAGCTTGCTCCTCCCAGCATCAGCGGCAGCGCTTCCGCGTCCCAGTACCAGCGGATGCAAAACGGGCTTTGATATGTGTGAAAGTGAGGAGGAAAAAAAAAGTTGAAACTGTTCACGACGCAATGAGATATGCTTGGAGCTGCCCGTGACGGAGACGGTTTATGGGTTGGGTTGCGTGTGTGCGTGCTGGGGTTGATACGCTGTGCGCGCGAAGACTCATCTCACACGATGGTCTACTGCTGTTGGCAGTGTGACACTGTGTACCACCATCAAACGGTACTGGAATTGGTGGTCTTATTTTCTGTTTTTATGGTGCCACAAGTTGGCCTGCTTAATTTAAAAAAAAAATATTAAAAAATTTACGTAAATTTTGTTGAAGGCAAAGAGTTTTTTTGTGTAAATTGGAGTGTTGTGTGCTTCAAGTGCCAACTGAAACCTTGGACAGCAATACTCAAGACACACACAAGTTTTGCTGCCTTTGCCGACTTGTTGATCGTCAATGCATTTGTTAATTTTTTTCTGAAAATGTTTGTTTGCTCTTTTTTTTTTTGTTCAACCACGATTTTTTATTTCTTTTCTTAATCGTCACTTTTGTTTTAGTACATCGAATGACACTCACAGAGGTCACACATTATACGCCGCAGGCGGAAGCTGCAACAAAATCAAAAGCCTTTCTCCTTTTTTTCACTTTCACGAACAGCTTTTGCAAAAATGCGAAGCGACATTTCTTACTTTTTTTTTTTTCAAATTTTATTTCGGGAAAGGAAAACTCAAAACGAGCGTCTGAAATCTCGTCGCTGTTAAGTAACTTACAAAAAATGTTCACTCTCTTTTTGTTTCATGTTTGTGGACATTGGTTTCTCGATCAGTAGTGATGCTTCAGCATGGGGAGTGATGGTTTTTTAGAAGTTGGCTTTAGAATAGGGCTTTACTGCGCACGTTTGGTTTCCGCAGACCAGTAAATGTATGCGACTGTTTTTTTTGGTGTTTTGCTTCTTGTCGAACGCTGGTTCCCAGCGTTTTACGTCCTCCCCGTGCAGACGCCTCTCAATCGTCCGCATTAATATTTTTTCCCTCTCTATTTCCGTTTTAGTTCAGTTCAAACCCGTGTTCCTGTTTTGTTTTACCTCTTTCTCTTTATGAAAACGCACATTTTTTTTTTCTTTGTCTCCACTGTTGCCCTGTCCATGGTACTGTCAATGAAAATGTTCTTTTTTCCTTGTTTTTAAAATGCGGTGGTTCGCCGTTGTCCGACGTTTTGCAGTCGTTCTTACTCTTTCTCCCGCTGTCCTCTTGTAATTCATAATGTAACTTTAAAACACGTTGCTAGTGGGAGATGTTCGTCGGTAGTTTCCTGATCGTTGCGAGGCTCGGAGAAAAAAAAACAGAGCGGCTGGTGTGCGCTCGCGCGTATATGTGCTTTGTGCGGTAGTGGTGGCCGAATTTATAGGACAGTCCGTGAAAACGACTCTTGTTTTTTTTTTCTTTTTTCGCCTTGTTGTAACGTTGCATTTGTCTTGTTCTTTTAGTAGTACGTAGCTTACTGTGATTCTTTGTTTCATCTCAGAATTGTTTTGGCTTTTTTTTTTTTGCAAATCGACCTAATTAATCACCATGAAAAAAAGAAGAAACACTGCGTGGTCTCTCAACCAGGTCCAAACGTAACGCGGAGAGCTATACATAGGAGGCAACGACACATCTCTTCACATCGCTGTCCTAAAACAGATGCAAAGTTTTAAGTATTCATTTTGGAACTTATGGTGCAGCACCTAAATTTTTGCGCAATGGTTACAAAGCTGGCTTGAAAGTGCATAAAGAAAAGAAAACAGAGGATAATTACACTAACTTTGCTGATGTGTTACTTTCAAGCCACATACACTCTTCCCTATTTTGTTTTTTTTTCTTCACATATATTTCCGCCATCAACTCTACCCCTTTCACACTCTCTCATCTCTGTGCAGCGAGGTATCAATCTGTTTAGAAAAAAATACATTTTTAACGTTGTTCAAGTACCACACCCATACTGCTTGCAAACGGGGAAAAATGGGGCAGGCGAAGACGAAGCTGAACATCATTATCTGCGGGCTGGATAACAGCGGCAAGACCACCATCATCAACTTTATGAAGCCGGAGGATCAGCGCTCCGAAAACATTGCCGCCACCGTCGGCTACAATGTCGACAAGTTTAAAAAGGGCAAGGTTGAGTTCACTGCGTTTGACATGGGCGGTGCGCAGAAGTTCCGCGGCCTATGGGAGAGCTACTATAGCAACATTGACGGCGTTGTCTTTGTCATCGACAGCACCGACAATTTGCGCATGTGCGTCGTGAAGGATGAGTTGCAGCAGATGATGAATCACACCGATTTGAAGGGCGGCAAGACGCCGTTTGTGTTCTTTGCGAACAAAATGGACCTGCCCGGTGCGAAGACGCCGATGGAGCTGACGCAGATTTTAGAACTAAACAACGTCATGGGTGACCACCCCATGAACATCTTTGCGTCGAATGCCCTTAAAGGGGAGGGCATTGACGAAGGCATCGAGTGGCTACAAACGTCGATGCTGCGCCAGATTGATCAATCGAAAAAGAAATAACTGAAATTTTGTGGTGTTCTGCGTGCAGCTCGTGTTGCTGGCAGAAAAAAAAAAGCTTACCTATCAAGCGCAATTTATGTGAATCGTTTAGATTTGTGCCACCATCGTTTTGTTTTTCTTCCATTTCTCAATATCACTTTTTTATTGCATAACAATGATGTACATCATCGACTCTGAGCAAAAGAAAAGATAGTTTTTTGGTATTATTATCTGTTGCAAACGTGATCGGGTTCCAAAGCAGAGAGCGGAAAACTCGTTGTTCGTCTCGCAAAAAACCGCAAACGATGTCTATATGTAAAGGCAAAAATTTTATTAAGATAAAAAAAAGAGTATACGGTTCACAACAAGTTGCATACGCATCTGCTGAAATACCTTTAAGCTTTTCAAGTTGGCTGTTTGTGAGTGGCATTCTGCGTCTGCTTGCGTGTCACTGAGCTACACACACATTCTCTCTATTAGACTCGTCTCCCACCTTCTTTTTCATTTTCTTTTCTCTTTCTCCCTCCCCAATCAGATCTGAATAGCACTTCACAAGAGTTCTGTTTTTTTTTTTCTGTCAATTCACGACATTTAATTCCGCACTCTTACACAGGAAACGTGAAACTTACGCAGCTTCGTCCTTGCTCTTTTCTTATTTGATCTTCACTCCCTTTTTCACAATAGCAACAGAAAAAAAAAAAATGACTGCCACAGAGACTCCCGCCGCGGACAACCACCCGTTTCTCGGTCGCGAGCTCCGCGTGGAGCTGACGGACGGCCGTGTGCTGGTCGGCACCCTCATCGCCTACGAGGGCAGCGGTGATCTGCTGCTGCAGGCCGCCGTGGAGCAGCGCGCCTTCAAGGATGGCGAGATCACCGTGCGTGGACTGAACCTGCTGGCCGTCCCTTTCAAGCACGTCAAGACGCTGCACCGCCGTCAGGAGGGGCTGGAGCCGATTGTGCTGCCCAGCAACGAGCCGGAGCAGGCCGCGCCAGCCCTCCCCGTCTAACGAGTAAGTAGAAAAAAAAAAGTTGACACGGACACACACGCTAACACCCGCACCCGCAGACACACGCGCGCTAGAAGAGCATGAGAGGAAGATGGGGGTAGGCGTTTGCTTCGGGTGAATCCGTTTTGCTTAGGCGCGAATTGGTGCGTGTCTTCGTCGATTTTTCCTTCAATTTTCTTTTTTCAAAACTCATTTGCTCCTCTGCTTGTTTCTAGACGTCAACCTTCCCTGCCAAACTCAACTAGTTTTCTTGTTTATCGTGAAAATAAAAATTCTAGTTGCACGGGCAAGCGCGTTCGGAGAATGCAGAAGAGCAACCTCATCACACACCTATTTAAAGTCTGTTTTCTCGTTGTTTTCGTTGTTCTCTATTGACTTTTTTTTGTTGTTGTTGTTCGTCTGTTTGTTTGTTTTAGTTTGTAGCATTGTTGTTAGGTTCAGTGCACGGATGATCCCGTTCAAAAGAGCGCTGTGTGTATGTGCACCATTATGTGCGAATGCGTTAAAAATGAAGACGCCATCAGCTGACGGCTTCATGCTTGTACGTACTTTGCTATCTCTTCGCGGTTGATCTTTGCTGTTGGCGAAACTTGTTTTTTCTGCGCCTTTTGCGATCGGTTTCTCTATTTGTTTCTTATTGCCGCCGTCTGGTACTTTTTCCTTTTTTGTTCTTATTGAGTAATTAAGCGCATGTTGCCAAAAAAAAAAAAATGAAAGCATAACAGTCTGAGACAACGTGCGCAAAAAGATAAGGGTTCTTTTGTTCTTGCAAGGCTACACCATTATCACGACATAGTGTGCTCCGCTTGACATGCAGAGAAGCTGTTACTCGCAGGAGAAAAAACGAGTTGAGGTTGAGACTCGCCAAAACAAAACAAAACAAAAAAGAAGAAGCAACTCAACGCAGACGCGTCCTTCTCGAAAATTCTCTTGTGTTGGCGCCGGAAAGCTTAACGCTGGCGCAAGCCCGACCTCGTCTTCGAGCGCATTAAAAAAAATCGTTTTAACTATCTGGGTATCATTGTTACAAGAAGAAAAAGTCTACTGTGCTTCTCCACCCCCTCTCTCTCATTCTCCCTTTTCTTTATTCACTCCTCAACTGTCAAAATTTACCATCGACGACAATACTTTGGATGGAAACACAGTTTTATTTGATTGATTGATTATATCTCTTCTTTTCTTTGTAAAAATTAGCATTGATTCCTGTTACTCCATTCAACACCCTACGGACCTTCTCAGTTACATATATAAATTGCAACTGTCAAGTTACCTCGGTGAGACAGGAGAAAAAACAGCTGGAGGTCTACACAGTAAAAAAAAGTTTTTCCTTTTTCCTTGTACTCGTTCCTTTGCGCATTTCAATTGCAGCTTGCTAAAGAAAACAAGAGCAATAGTTGAATCAGCCTTGGCGCCATCTACGACTGTGTTCTTTTTTTTTTTTTTGCAATTCCTACTCCTTCATTTGTCGCTATTTGCAGGACTGTGTGAGCGTGTGTGAGAGAGCATAAAAAAACACAAAGAGGAAAAAAAGTAACGCAGATTTTTCAGGTCAAACAAAATTGAAGAGAATTATTTAAAATTTATTTTTGTTGCATTATTGGTACGTTCTGCAGTGTTTGCGTGGGTTTCTTCTCCTTTAAGTCTGTACGCTCTTCTTCCAAAGCGTTTGGAGCGTAGTAAGACTACTATTACCACAATCACTCCCCTTTTTTTTTTTGGCTCGGCTCTTTAAGTTTTCTTTGTAAAAGCTTGTTGTGATTTTGCATGCAATCCGGACGCGCGCGTACGTAATCCGACTAGGCTCGCACTCTAACAGCACACAATAGGTTTTATCTACTTTTTTTTTCTGACGAATCCTCTTGCATTCATTGGCAACTTCGTATTGAAGCGTCACTGAGATCGAGGAAAAAAAAAGCTAGACAAGACATTATTTACGTCTTTGAGGCAATCTAACAAACGCTGTTTTAGGTTTTAATCGTAATTAACTAGCAGATCTTTTTCTTCTTGTTGTTGTGTTACGTTGTTGCTTGTGGCTGTTGGTGTTGTTGAGTTCATCTCTTTTTTATTCTTGACACGGTTTATACTTCAGTGTACAGCGTTGTCGCATCTTTCCCCTCTATACAGACAGCAACAATCAAAAAAGAAAAGAAAACACACAAGACACACATTACCGCTTTACAGCAGCATGTCGATTTACAAGTTTTTGTTGTCCCTAGTCATCGCCGCCGGCGCCTACCTGGCGTACCACTTCGGCTACCTGCTCGGCCTGAGCATCTACGCCGTGGTGGTGTGCGGTCTGTGCAACTGGTGGATGACCGCCTTCGTCCGCGCCGGCCCGCGCGCGTCTCGCCAGGTGCCGCCGCAGCGCATTGCCTACTGCCAGCAGCTCTCCGCACAGGAGCTGAGCAAGGCCTACCGCGAGGGCACCCTGAGCTGCGTGGAGGTGGTGAAGACCTACATCGACCACATCAAGCGCGTCAATCCGTACATCAACGTGCTCATCTTCGACTGCTTCGAGGAGGCGATGGCGACGGCCGCGGAGGCCGACCGCGTGTGGGCGGAGTGGCGCGTGCACAAGGATCCCGCCCGCATGCCGAGCTGGCTGCTCGGTGTGCCGTGCACCATCAAGGAATGCATGGAGTGCCGCGGCTGCCCCAACACGTCGGGCCACCCGTCTCGCCGCAACGTCATCTCCGACGTTGACAGCCCGGTCGTGCACAACTTCCGCGAGGCCGGCGCTATCATCCTCGGCGTGACAAACACCAGCGAGCTCTGCATGTGGTACGAGAGCTCCAACTACGTCTACGGCATCACCTGCAACCCGTACGACCCACGCTGCCTCGTCGGCGGCAGCAGCGGTGGCGAGGGCGCGGCGGCCGGCGCCGTCTTCTCCACCTTCAGCCTCGGCAGCGACATTGGCGGGTCCATCCGCATGCCGGCCTTCTTCAACGGCGTGTACGGCCACAAGGCCAGCCCGCACTACATCTCCAACAACGGCCAGCACCCAGGGGCGAAGACGTCGGCGAACCACTACATGGCCACCGGCCCCATCTGCCGCTTCCCAGAGGACCTCATCCCGCTGTCGAAGATCGCCGCCCGCGGCGGCTTCCGGCTTGACCCCGTCACCTTCCCCCCGTGCTCGCCGCTGGAGAAGGTGCTCGACCTCAACCACCACCCCCTGCGCGTCTACGCGCTGGAGGACTACGGGCTGCCCTTCATTCAGGTCTCGCAGAGCGAGATCGAGGCGGTGCACGCCGCCGCGGAGGCGCTGCGAGAGCGCTACGGGGCAGAGGTGACCTACATCAATGTGCGCAACCCGTCCCGGTCGACTGGTGGCAAGGTACCGAAGGAGTTCCAGCCTTTTGCGCGCATTCTCTCCATGTGGGCCTCCGTCCTCACCAAGGACCCGACGGAGACGAAGTTTAGCTCCCTCATGGCGGAGGGCCACGAGCGCGGCGTCAACTGGATTGCCGAGGCCGTCCGCTGGGCATTTGGCCGCTCGCAGCACACCCTGCCCGCCATCGCGCTCTGCGTGCTCGAGACAATTGAGATTATATTCCCCAAGTGGCTGACCGTAAGCCGCGACGAGGGGTTGCTGCCCTTCAAGAACGCGCTGGAGAGCCTACTGGCGAACGATGGCGTGGTTATCTGCCCGACCTTCCCCTGCCCGGCCCCGCGCCACCACTTCCCCCTCTGGAACCCGTTCCAGTTCCAGTACACGGCCGCCTTTAACGTGCTGCAGCTGCCCGCGACGGCGTGCCCGGTCTGGCCCGGGGCGATCATGGCGAACCGGCACAAGAGCGTCTCCATCTACGAGGAGCGCGCCGAGCACCTGCCGGCGGACTTCCACCTGCCTAAGGGCGTGCAGGTCGTCTCCGCCACCTTCCAGGATGAGCTGTGCGTGAGTGTCGCGATTGCGCTGCGGCAGGCGCTGGGCGGCTACCGCTACCCTTCCTGGGCCATGCTCGAGGGCACCGACTATTGAGCAGCGCGGCATCTCAACAACAACAACAAAAAAAATTAATCTGCGATGAAAAAAAAAAAGAAGGAGAGGTAAATGAAAAAAAAGGTAGATAAACTTTTTTTCTTTTCTCTGTTGCAACGTTTGCGAACAGCAGTGAGCGGCTTGAGGTCCTCGCGATGCATAAGACGCTGACGAAAAATTGCATGTTCTTACGGAAGCGTTTGAAGGAAGAGATGAGGAAAGGAAGAGCTGCTCAAATTATGATGCTCAATAGAAAATAGGCTAATCTTAGTTGTGGAGTTTGCTTTTTCTCTTTCCCTCTCTGGCACTTTTTTTTTGTCTTTCGGCGAGTGGTGCGTATAGCGGACATTGTCTCATTTGTGCAAGCTAGTCTTTGACCACTGAGCGGAGCTGAGGTTTCTGTCCTGCTTTTTTTTTCTTTTTGACGCTTCGCTTTTTTTTTTTCCCCCCATCCCGTTTTACATTCGTCGTTGCTCAACTACGCAATCGGTACATACGTTCAGAACGCCTCATCGTGGCTACCTTTTTTTTTTTTTTTACCCTTTTCCATTCCCTTTTTTTCTTTCCTTCTTTTCTTCTGTGTTGGTGTGTGACGTTGCCGCACTATTCCGTGACCGCTTTTTCTTCCTTTATGACGCCACTCAGATAGCACTCGAGTTTCTCAGAGTTTCTCTCCATCCGTGATAGCTATTAAAACTCGTTGAGTTTTTTGTTGTTGAATTAGCTTGTCATGCAACTTACTTCTTACCTTGTTTTCTTTTTCTCGGTTACATTTACATATAGCTTTTCTTTTATCCGGCTCAAAAATTGTTCTCTTTTGATTGTGGACGTTAAGTTGGGCAGATCTTAGTAGCAACGAGTGTTGACAGATTGTCTGATTCGGCTTCTCCCGCTGTTTTTGTGCTTTACATCCGAGAAGCACAAACTAGAAGGATAGCGGTGTCTTAATGAACTTAGAAGTTGTGGGCGGGAAGCGTGACGTTTTTTGTTTTTTCTTTTCTTCGTCGTTGTGGAGAGTTCTCGACTGTCGGCGTTTGAAACGTGTGCACTCTGCCTTCGTTCCGTGCGTGTGTTTGTGTGTTTGTGTTAGTCGCTTTATCTGTCTGTGTGTCTGTCGCCTTTCGCGTTAGAGTGTGATAATGTATTGTGGTCTCGTAGTTCCATGAATGCAGGTTTGGCTGTGCTTCCGCAAAGTACAATAATTCAGTTGTTGATTTCATCTTTCTTTTTTTTTTCTATCCAATTGCTTGGTGTTGTGAATACGCGCGTGTGATACCACTACTTTTTCTTCTTCTTTGTTCTTTTACATGTATTTGGATCCAAATTCTCTTTTCTTTGCCGTTTGTACTGTTTTATTGCATGCCTAATGTTGTCTCCGTCCTTTTTGTTTCCGTATTTTTTCTTCTTCTTCTCCTAGTGGAAGGAGACAAAAGCTTCATACACAAGCCCCTGTAAATGCAAACAAATAAAATCAAAGTTGTACAGCTGGAACAAACAAACGAACTATGACGAGTCAAGGTCCCTTTCTCTCTCTCTTCCTCTCTCGTTATTGAGTCTTGTCGTCTGTCTTGCAGGAACATTAAATCTCATGCCGCCTCAAAACGTGGCGCCCCGCGGCCCTCCAGAAAAAAAGGGAAGCAGTGCTTTTTTTTTTTTCTCCCGGTGCACCTGAGAAACTATTTTGATTTTGAGTGTTTGTCTTTCAGCTCTCAACTCTTGAAGCCTTGAAGGACAGAAAAAAAATAAATTTATCAAACGACCCTGTTTTGTTTACATGTGCTCTTTTAGAGGTCTCAAATGCTCTGCCGAGACTATCACCGATGCTGTTCTCTTATTTGTCTTCCTACTGGTCTCTTCTTTACACTCTTCTTTCTCGCTTTCTTTTTTGTTTGCACACTTATCAACACACACGCAACCACCATCGCACCGGTTTCTCTGTTTGTGTGTTTCTCTTTACTCATCATCGACTCTTCCTTTCACAATTCTTTTTCGAATTTAGTGTCGACTGAGAAAGTAAGGTCGATAGGAAAATAGCCAACGAAAAAAAGAGTGCTAGGAATACTTAAAACGCATCAGCGCGTCTTTCCGTTTTTTTGCGTCGCTGACAGCTTTGTTGCTTTGAATAGCCGCTGTAATTGGTTTGAAAAAAAAAAGGCAACGATCGGAAAACACACAAAAAAAGCTTATAAAACTTCATATAAAATAAAATCTAATTTAGAAAAAAAGGTCCGAGTCAATTAATATCATCTTTTTTTTGCTGGAGAGAAATTTAAAGGTACCTTTTTTTTTAGTTTTGTTTTCTCTTTCTTTCTATTTTGTGTGTGAATCAAAATAATAGGAAAAAAAGCTGTTAAAAGATGTCTCTCACCACCGCCTTTCCCTTCCACGCCTACGTGGGCGACCTGCGCACGCGCGCCGTGCACGAGGAAAAGAGCGACGTCTCCCTTTCCCTCATGACGTCGGAGGACATGGCACGCCTCGCCTTTGTCGAGGTGCGTGTCCGGTGCGGACAGGAAGACCGCCTCTCCCCATGGAACCCCAACGTGCGGCGCGACGGCACCTACCCGACCTTCTACGACACCCGCATGGGCAACTTCGACGTCCGAACCTTCCCACCGCAGGCGTGCACGACGTGCTGCAACACGCTTAACGGCAAGTTCGGCAACGAGCGCTGCCAGGGCCACTACGGCTACATCAGCATGCCGCGGCGCTATCCGAATGACCCGGCACGGGGGCAGGAGCACCTGAGCGTCATCAACCCGCATCTCGCCCAGGAGGTGGAGCAGCTGCTGCAGGCGGAGTGCTTCTTCTGCCACCGTCTGCGCGTGCCCGAGTTCGACGTGGTGCGCTACCAGCAGGCGCTGCGCCTCGTCGATGCCGGGCTGATCGGTGACGCGCTGCGCTTTCTCGACATGGTGGCGAACACGCACGGGCAGCAGATGCGCCTGCAGCGCCGCCGCGACGCTAACGAGACTATCATCAGCGACATTCCCCTCATGCTCGAGCACGTCGAGCGCCTGCTGCGGCGCCGCGGGGTGACCGCTGGTGGAGCAGCTGCGGCGGGTGGTGATGACGACCACACGGCTGCTGCAATTGGTGATGAGGACGCAGACGGGCACCACGGCGATGAGAGCGTTCACAAGTCCACGCTGGACGTCCGCAATGAGATCTGTAAGCAGGCGCTGCGGAAGTTCCGCGAATACAACAACGTGTGCTCGCACTGCCAAGGCATCTCCCCACGCATCACAACCAAGAACGGCCACCTCTTCTTCTTCTTCAACAAGAAGAACGCCGACTTCAACGTCGCCAACGGAGGACTGACGGTCGCGCAGCTGCGCGAATGGGAGGAGATCAACCGCCGGCAGGGTCGCAGCCACACCTACTTCCGCACCTCGTGGGTGCGGGAGCACATCAAGCAGCTCTGCCAGCACGAGTCTAGCATTCTGGCGGCCCTCTTCCCCCACCTCGGTGAGGCCACCGTGAACATGCCCTACGCCTGCCCCCTGCCCCCGACGTACTTCTACAAGGTTTTCTTCCTCGACAAGCTGCTCGTGCCGCCGCTGCCGCTGCGCCTCTCCTCCGGTGTGCAGATCTCCGAGTCTGGCTCCATCGTGCCCGACGCCCGCACGCGGGCCCTCTCCGACGTGCTGGGCTTTGTGGAGCAGATCGAGGCGTACTACGTGCTGTACAACAACTCCACCCCCGAACGCAACCTCGTCAGCACCGCGCAGGACATCGCCCAGGAGCACAACCTGCGCAACCTGCAGGCGAAGGTGACGGAGGTCTACACTGACGTCCTCGAGAGCTTTGCCAAGAAGGAGGGGCTTTTCCGCATGCACATGATGGGCAAGCGCGTCAACCAAGCATGCCGCAGTGTCATCTCGCCCGACTACATGGTGGAGCCAAACGAGGTGCTGCTGCCGCGCCCCTTCGCGCGCGCGCTGACGTTTCCGGAGCTGGTGAGCAGCTACTCCCCGGCCCGCACGCTCTTCCTGAAGCGGTGCGTGATGAACGGCCCGGACGTGTACCCTGGCGCGACGCACCTCGAGATCGGGCTGCCGAGCGGCGAGACGCGGTTTGTCGACCTGCACGTGCCGGAGCCGGTGCGGCGGCAGCACGCGATGAAGTACTTCGCCATGGCGCAGACCGGCTCGCTGACGGTGCATCGCCACATCGTTGATGGCGACCGGCTCATCTTCAACCGGCAGCCGACGCTGCACAAGGTGTCGATGATGGGCTACCGCGCCAAGGTGCTGTCGGGGCTCAAGACGCTGCGCTTCCACTACGTCAACGGCAGCTCCTACAACGCCGACTTCGACGGCGATGAAATGAACATTCACGTCGTGCAGAGCCTCGAGGCGAAGGCCGAGCTGGAGTGCCTGATGGACGCCAATCTCAACTACCTCGTCCCCACCTCCGGCAAGCCGATCCGTGGTTTCATTCAGGACCACATCGTCGCCGGCGTGCTGCTGACGCTGCGCGACAAATTCCTGCCGCACCACACCTTTGTGCAGTTCGTGTACAACGGCATTGCCCCGTACATGCAGAAGCACGGCAACCCGCTGAGCGCGCACGCCACGCTGACGGAGCTGATCCCGGTGCCGGCGGTGCTGAAGCCGCGCCCGCTCTGGACGGGCAAGCAGCTCATCTCCGTCATTGTGCACTACGTCACCGGCGTGGTGGAGAGCCGCGCGGGCCGCCCGAAGAGCCACGGCGTCAGCATGCACGGAACCTCGTTGGTGCAGCCGAGCACCTTCACCACTACGGACCCCAACACCGGCGACCTCGTCGTCGCGTCGCGCAAGAGCATGGAGGACGACCACGTGCAGTTCTTCGAAAGCGAGCTCATCACGGGCATGTTGTGCAAGAACCAGCTCGGCTCCGGCAACCTGTCCGTCGTGCACGTCATCCACGAGATCTACGGGCCGCACATGGTCGGCGAGCTGTTCGGTGCGCTGGGCCGCGTGCTGACGATGAGCCTCCAGCGCGAGGGCTTCTCGATTGGCATGGACGACATGCTGCTGGTGCAGGAGGAGCGGCGTGGCGCACTGCTGCGCGAGCTGGACAATGCCCCGCTGTCGCTCCCCGATGACGAGGTGAAGGTGATGCCGGTCATCATGGGCATGGCGACGAACCTGCAGAAGGAGTTCGTGCCGGGTCGCATGCTGCGGCCCTTCCCGCAGAACCAGCTGCTGCTCATGACCATGTCCGGCGCCAAAGGTAGCAACACGAACACGATCCAGATGTCGCTGGGGCTCGGCCAGCAGCTCTTCGACGGGCGCCGTGTGCGGCGCATGAACTCCGGCAAGACGCTGCCGCCCTTCTTCGTCGCGGAGAAGCGTGCGCGCTCGCTGGGCTACGCAATTGGCCGCTTCGCCTCCGGCATCCGTCCTGCCGAGTACACAATCCACGCCATGGCGGGCCGCGATGGGCTGATCGACACGGCCGTGAAGACCTCCCGCTCCGGGCACCTGCAGCGCTGCCTCATCAAGGGTCTCGAGAGTCTCGTCGTGCAGTGGGACCACTCCGTCCGCGACGCCAACGGCAGCGTGGTGCAGTTCCTCTACGGCGGCGACGGCCTCGACCCGATGCGCACGTCGTCGCTGCAGGCGTGGGAGGTCGTGAAGGACAACTGCGTCGACCTCGGCCGCAAGATGAACGTCAACACCGGCGTCACGACGGCAGACGAGGAGGCTGAGGAGACGTCCCGCAACAGCCAGGGCAAGCGCGAGCGCAGCAACGACGCCGCCGCCGCCGTCCGCGCGGCCCAGCGCGCGTTGCTGGAGGCGGAGGCGCAGCGGGACCCCCTGCCGGCCCCGTACAAGGCCAGCCTGGAGACCTACCTCGAGACGAAAGCGCAGTACCCGCTCTTCAAGAAGGTCTCGCAGGTCGCGCGGTGGGCGAAGAACGGCGTGCTGGAGGAGAAGCTGGCGGAGAAGCGCGACGAGAGCATCCAGTACTACCGCGACGTCATGACGGATCTGACGACGCGGCGGCGGGTGCGGGCCTACTGCGACCCGGGCGAGCCTGTTGGGCTTCTGGCGGCACAGGCGGCCGGCGAGCCGTCGACGCAGATGACGCTCAACACCTTCCACAGCGCCGGCTCCACCGTGACGCACGTGACGGAGGGCATTCCGCGTCTGCGTGAGCTTCTCATCTACGCCTCGGTGCAGCAGGTCGCCATCGTCGTGCCGGTGGAGAAGGCGCAGGAGGCGGACGAGGTCGCCATCTCGCGCATCCTTGCCGCGGGCGTGGCGACGCGTCTGACGGACTGCATGGCGCGTGTGCCGGCGGCGGCGAGAGCCGGGAGCGGGCAGCCGCCGCACAATACCAACGGCAACAGCCACAGCAGCAGCAGTAGCGGTGCGCCGGGCTACCACTACCACGTCACGCGCAGTGCCGAGGGCACGCAGATCACTGTGGCGCTGCTCTTCTCCAAGGCGCTGCTGCAGCACAAGCAGCAGGCCATGTGCATGTCCGACAGCGAGCACCTGCAGTCGTTTCAGCAGACGCTGAAGAACTTCGCCCGGCAGGTCGTCACGGCGCTGCGTGGGCGGTCCAAGGAGGAGCGCGAGGGCGGTGCGGCCGGGCTGATGCGCGGTGCCACGCAGGACCCGATGAGCCAGATGGAGGACGACGGGCCCGCCGCGGCTGCCGGGGCGAGCGATGACGACGACAACGACGACGGCGACGCGGATCGCTCGACGCGGATGAACACGCCGGCGATGGGCGCGGCGGCGGCGCCGTCGGGGGCGGCCAGCGACATCGGCCGCGACGGCGAGCGGAGCGACGACGACGACGATGAGGAGAGGACGGCGATGGGCGACGAGACGGGCAGCGACGACGAGAGCAGCGGTGACGAGGAGGCGGAGGGGCACACGCGCCGCCGCAGTAAGAGGAGCGGCAACAACGCGCACCGCCACGCTACCACCACCACCGCCACGGCAGCTGCTGAGGAAGACGACGAGGACGACGACGACGACGACGACAATCAGCCGCTCGCCTTCACCGCCGTCAAGAATGGTCGGGCTGCCGAGGCTGCGGGGTCGGTGGACGGCGCCTCCGATGCGGCGGGCAAGGTGAGCTACGACAACTTTCCCACCGTGCGGGCGGCTTACGGCAACAAAAAGTACCAGGTGGAGTTTGCACCGCTGCTGCGTGAGGCCGCCGCGCGCGACGGCGTCGCTGACTTGCCGGAGGACCTCTTTGTGGTGAATGTGACGATCCAGACCTCTGACCACGTCGTCGCCGTGATCCCTGACGTGCTGGAGGCGGCGCTGGCGCAGCAGACGTTTCCGTCGTGGCTGTCGCAGTTCGACTCCGTCACCTACACCCGCAAGGCGGAGGACCCGTCGAGTGGCGAGATGGTTTTTCAGGGCCGCGCCGCGACGATCCGCAATGTGACCGCCTTCCTGGCGCTCTTCACGGTGCGGGCGCGCGCGATTAAAGTGCGCAAGGCGCGCTCGACGGACATTCGCGACATGTGCACTGCCTTCGGTGTAGAGAGCGGTTACAAGGCGCTCTTTGACGAGCTTGACAAGCTCTTCAAGCGGTACTCGGTGGACTACCACCACCTCACCCTGATCGCCGACGCCGCGACGCACCGCGGTGTGTGGGAGAACTTCAACTTCACCGGCGTCATCTCCCACAGCGCCAGCCCGCTCTTCCAGATGACCTTTGCGTCGTCGAAGCGCTTCCTGCACACGGCTCTGACGCGTGGCGTGAGCGATGAACTGAGCTCGATCAGCTCTGCCATTATGGTCGGCGCTCGTCCGCGTGTCGGCACGGCGTGCGTGAAGGTGGGACAGGACCCGCAGATGCTGCGCGATGTCATCGAGAAGAACTTGTCGTAGGAATTAATAGGGCAGAGCATCAGTGTTTAAGAGCGTGCCCCGCCTTTACAGTTTTATTTTCTTCACTTGCAGAGTTAGTTGAAAACTTTTCGTTTAGTGTTGTTGAGTCATTAATTTTGGACCGTGTGCGTCTGTTTTCTCTTTTCTATCTATTTTTGCACTGTGGTGTGAGTGAGGCGCGATTCTTCTTTTTTGCCGATTAACTACGTTTAAAAAAAAAAACCTAAATCCCAATAATATTTAATCCGCGTTTATGATTGATGTTGATCTTTTTTTTTTTTTCCTATCATGGCGTTAGGCTGGACAGTCGTTGTGGGTGTCTGGAAGTTTCTCCTCTCAGTTTTGATTCAGGCGGTAATGTGACTTTTCTTTCTTCCTATAAAAATTCTTGTCGTTACTAAGTTCTCTATTTAAACGAATCTAAATGTGAAACAAACAAACAAAAGAATTCTACTTCATAATTTTTTTTTTTGCGGTGAGAAGGAGTGGTACGGTTGCAGCATGAATGCTTGCCACTCGTATGAACTCAAAGGCTTGATTGAATTTATCTGCTCGAAATGGAATCAGTTAATGCGGAGCGCGTTCTGGAATGCTGTTATGTTTCGAGGTGATGCAAAGCCACGTCTTTTTTTCAATTCCGCACTTGCGGTTTGAACATGTGCAAATGTGGGCGTTACTGGTCAAAATGTTTTTGGTTTCGAGTGCGTTGTTGCAGACGCCTCTGTCCCTTTTTCTCTCTGCTGCACCTTATTGAGCAACGCTTGCATTTTTTTCTACCCACTTTCTCTCTCACCTCTAAACCTGACCAACACAGGTGAATTATAATAGAAACAAAAAGCCGTTCATCTGTTACACTCGTCGGCTTCTCTGTGTTGTGCTGTGTTGCATAAATTAATCTTTAACAAGTTCTCGTTTAATTAAAAAAAAAAAACATTTTTATTGTGATTGCGTTCTCGTTCACTCGAGGCACTAGTTTTGTTGCTGTGGCTGCTTCTGTCAAGGAAGGCATTGCTGTGTTCTTTGATACTCGTTGTTAACGAGCTTTTTGTGCATGTGAGTAAGTGAGTGTGCGCCGCCGGGAAAAAAAAACTGGTTTGTCAAAATCTGAAGATTATTTCTATCTGATTTTGCTTTTTTGTTTATCTTCTTCACAGATTTCAATAATCGTTGTCATTCATCTTTTCTACTCGAACAAGAATGCAACCGCGACGTGCCCTCGTGCTTGCTGGCGTGGACGGCGCGGCCGTTGCGTCGGCCGCCGCTGCCTTGTCGGTGCAGCTGCGCTCCCACACGCAGGCAACTGCAGTCACCCTCGCACCAAAACGACGCAGCTCCGCACAATCAAAGAAGTCCAGCGCTACAGCAAAAAAAGTGACGGCGCCAGTCGAGAAACCTGCCAACGTCCTCACACCGGCGCTTCCCTCGCAGAGGCTGACAAGTGTTGACCAAGAAGCAATTGTGGAGGATAACAAGTATCCAATGACCTCCCCAGCCGCCGCCACAGCCGGAGAAGCGGATGTCGACGCGGCAGTTTCCGCTGTGGCAGAGGATGATGCCGTGTCTTTACAAATGCCAACAGCTACGGGCGCAGAAGAAAGCAAGGGTGAAGAGCACGTGACGACTGTATTGGAGATGCAGGATGACGACGCCGACGCAGCAACAGCCGCCGCAGCAACAACGGCAACCACAGCGACGGAGCTGGATGCTCTCGATGAGGCACGGCAGCGGCGACGTGAGCGGAAGGGGATTACGGCGCTACAGCGCCGCCTCCTCGTTGGTGCGTACGCCGCGCTGGAAAGCACGCCAGACTGCCCCGACCCACGCACGCGTGCATTGCGGCTCAAGACGCAACGGCTGTTCACGGAGGCGGAAGAAGCAAAGCTCGTGGCGGAGGTGGCAGCGTCGGACAGTGCCCGCGCGACCACGGCGACGGTCAAGACGGCGATGCTGTCCGTGGAACATCCGCTGACGGCACAGACGAAGACAAGGCAAGAGCTCGCCGCATCAGTTCCGTTGCCGCTGGAAGAGTCCATTCGCATTTTTGCGAGTACGTTCGCCGTGACCCTGCATGCGTCTGCGCCGCGCTGGCGCTACGTGGCGACGACCTCCACCGCTCCTGCTGTGAGAGCCGCCAACCTTACCCACACGGCAACCAGTAATGAAAGTGAGGAAGATCTCAGCGCAGAAGCTTCCTCCTCCTCCTCTTCTCCATCCTCTGAAGCAGCAGCAGCAGCAGCCTCCGCGCTGTCGTTTCTGGCGTCACCCTTCTCCATCTCCGCCTCGCATGCGCTCTCGACGGACTCCCCGCACGTCAAAGCTGCCGCTCTGGAGGCCATGGCGCCGATCCAGTGGCTGGAGACGTCCTTTGAGCAGCTCTGTCAGCGCGTGGCGCTGGACATTCAACACGAGCTCCAGCAGACGCCAAGCCGCAGCGTAGCGCACGTCTGCTCCGTCGTTCGCACGCACGCGTCCGCGCTGCTCTCCGCGGTGGAGCAGGAGGCCATCAGCGCGGGGAGCCGCCAGCTCTTTGGGATGCAGCGTCAGTTCAAGCGCCAGGTCGCCGCCGCTGCCGCAGCCCGCAAGCGCCGGTCGTCACGGCCCTCTACGAGCACCACCGATGTGCGTGACACGCTCTTAAACACGGTGGATCGAGTTGCGATGGAGCTGCACCTCGTGCATGTGCTGCTGACGCGACTGTGCGAGAAGACGCCGGCGCCGCTGACGGGTGTGGGCAGCAGCAGCGGCGCCGCGTGTGTAGAGACGGTGGTGCAGCAGGCGTACAGCTGGGGCTCCTTAAGCAATGCCGCGCCTTCCGCAGCGCAGGTACAGTGGATGCTCGCCACGGCGGTGCTGGAGCGTGTGCATGTGCAGACGTACCACTTCCACCACTCTACCCTCTCGACCACGACATCGTTGCAGGACCTCACCACCGCAGCTGCTGCTTCCGCGGCCGCACCGGAAAAAGCTGGACATCCTACCTATCAGGTGGACGAGAAGAGACTGGCTGGTCTGGCGGCACTCGTGGAGTTTGCGCTGACGGAGCGCGGCGCCTTCACGTTGGCGGATATTGCGGCGCGCCAGGAGAACAGCGTACACCACCAGCAAGCGAGCCCCATCACGTCGCTGGACGAAGGGCTCTTCGTGCTGCTGGCTGCCTTACATGCGGTGCTGCCATCCTATGCAGTGCTGCTGCCGGCGTGGCAGCGTGTGGTTGCGTCCTCACCTTCCGCTTCTTCCTTTCCTGCAGAGTCTAGCGCATTCGCACCCCCAGCAGCAGCACATGCCCACCTCACACGCAGTGATCGAGGCAGCAGCGGCGAGGCTGCCACGCTGTTGGAGGAGGAGTTAAACAACGGCATTTCTGTAGAAGGACAGAAGAAGCATGCGGAAGCTACGGACGCTGCAGGGAGAACGCATCGTCGCGACAGTATTCTGGCGGCGTCGCCAACGGCGGTGTGGGACGTCGTTGCTGGCCACTGGTCGCTGCAGGAGGAGCGCGTGCGGCAGGAGGGTGGTCTAGCCGCGCTGTGGTGGCTGCGCCTCCTGCCACTGTGGGTGAGCACCACGACAAGCGCGCTGCAGCTGCGCCTCGTGACAGCGGCTCTGTCCACCATCGCCGAAGCGGACGAAGCTCTGTTTGCAGAGACGGCTGGGACAGCGAGCGGGACGCAGCCACCCACCAACGACGCCGAGTCTGCGCTGCAGCAGCTCGTTCGTCAAGACGTCACAGACTCTCTGGAGGGGCTGCTGCACAAGTCCTCGGAGCTGCTGCGTGACACTCTGCGCTTTGATCGAGTGCGGTACGAGCGCTCCCTCGTGCCGAGCAGCAGAGGCGCCCATCGAGACCCGGCAGCAGACGCCAACAAATTAAATGGTGTGACGGTAGACGAGAAGGGGGAGACAGGAGCGGAGGGCGATGCTGCCGCGGCCACTCTGGACTCCGGTAGCGCCGACGCTGACGGCCACAGCGACGAGACGCAAAACGTGGACGGTGACGTGTTTGGTGAGGACTCCGGGGAAGCCCCGCCCCCGCTGCAGCGCAATCGCGGCAAGCGCTCTCTCTTCTACAAACCCGCCGACGGCACCGGCAACACCATCCTGCAAGACGGCGAGGCGGCAACGCCGGCTTACTCGCAGCGCAATGGCGGGAACTCCCGTTTTGTGTCGCGCACCCGCGGCTCTGGCGGCGGTGGCGCCTCCTCCGCGTCCTCGTCTGCCAACGGCACGCACCACCACCACCACCACCACCGCCACGCCATGCATGTGTCTGCTAGCGCCTCGGCGTCTGCTCACGAGCACACGAGCGCTCTCTTCGATGTTATGGTGCTGTCCACCGAGACGCCTATTCTCCTCTCCCACCGGTTTGCCCTGACGGGCTACCCGCAGCGCAGCAGCGTCGTCGAAGAAACGTGGGCGGCAGCCGCGCAGGCAAAGAGCGAGCTGTGGCGTGTCCTGTACGCCCTTCCATCGGCCACCACCGTCGCCGCCGCCGCGA
>JASAOP010002580.1:0-35980 GCA_030849055.1 Crithidia thermophila | reverse complement strand
GTCCATTCTGCCCGAGATGCGCAAGGAGTACCCGGAGGCTGCGGTGGAGCTGGACGCCTTCTGCACCTGTCCCGCCTTCAACGCGAAGGAGGACGCGCCTCTCACGAAGCTCGCGCGCAAGATTATGAACACGCAAAAGGTGGTGAAGGGTACCGGCACGACGGAGGCTGGCTTCTTTCAGGAAGAGCTGGGCATTCCGACGATCATTATCGGCCCCGGCACGGCGGGTGCGCACGAGGCAAACGAGTACACCGCCGTGGCGGACTTGCTAAAGTGTGTGGAGGTCACGAAAGAGTTGGTTACGTACTGCGTGGAGACGACGAAGCCCTTGGAGTCTCACCTGTAGCGCGTTGGCAGAAACAAATATTGGAAGGGCGAACGTGAAACTGATGGGCCAAGTAATTGCATGCGTTTTTTCTGTTTTGTTTTCGTTTCATCAAATTATTATCGTTTTTCTTCTTTCTTTTGATTCCCGTGAATACCTAATTTCTCTGTGTGTGCCTTTTTGCACCGTTTCACAATAAAATGTTCTTTTTTTCTTTTTTTTTATGTTGTACAACTTTTGCGCTTTTTTCTGCTCCGACAGTATTAAAGGTGCTCTCACAATTAAGGTAACAGCCGCTGACGTCAACGACAGGAGACTCAGCAAAATCAAAAAAAAAAAACTAATTTAATACCCACTGTTCCGCGTGTGCGTAAAAAAAGAAGGTGGGCTTTCAATTTTTCGAGTAAAGGCAAATGGCGGAGGAAACAGAACAGCAATCTAGAACAACGACGTGGAATAACAGATTTTTTTTTTTTGCGGCTCCAACACAGATCGCCGCCGAGGCAGCCTGCTTGGGAACGTCCTATGTCTGCTCATTTCAACAATTCACTTTCAGGCTCTCTCTCTCTCTCTCATTTTTTCTGTGAGTTGCTTGTTGCAAACTGTAAGCGACACAAGAGTTGCGGCGCACGTAATACTAGTGGCACCACTTTCATAGACGTTACATCATATTTACATCTGCTTGGTTTTTTCCTTTTTTTTTTTTTAAACAGTGTTCCTTAGAACAATTCGCTGCACTAGCTGCAGCAATAGACTGTGCTAAGTACACCACTCTAGATTGTCATTCTTAGTACCGACGCAAAGACACACACACAAAAAAAAAAATGTACATGGATATTCTTGAGCAGGAGGTGGAAGCGCTCAGCGCCGAGGTCACGCGTCTGCGTCTGATGGTGCACCGTGTTACTCAGGTGATGGAGGCCCCACCACCCCAGCGGCACAGCCACATCGACCCGCTGGCCGCACCGCAGACACCCCTGACAGGCGATGGAGCACCCGCAGCTAACCTGCAGGCTACCGTGGACTCGTACAAGCAGATTCTGCCACTGATTCAGCTTCTACTCGAGCAGCAGCAGCAACATCAACAAAAAGGTCAGGCCGCGCACTCGTCCACGGCGCACAGTAAAAGGGGCAAACGCACGTCTCGCCGACATCACCGCCGTCGCCGATCGCGGCGCACGCCGTCGACCTCGTCGTCTTCCTACTCCGCCTCCTCATCGGGCACAGGCAGCAGCAGCAGTAGCAGCTCTCGCTCTTCCTCGTCCCACTCCGTACAGGCGCCATCGGCATCGGCGTCAAACCATCCGCGCAGTGCTGCGCAGGAGGAGACTTCCCAAAACGCAGAACACCTGCACGACGCTGGGAGTCCCGCCACTCCCGCGTCGGGATCGGCGTCGAACTCAGCAGCACACCCAGCGCGCAAGACATCGCCCGAGATGCACCACGCCGCCGCCACGGGACGGCGCCGTCAGAGTGTGGTGTCAATTGAAGAAACGCCCACGCGGCTGGTGCAGCACAACTACCTCACCGGCACCACGCCGCCCACATCCGGCTCCGTGGTCGACCGCTTGCGCGCCATGGACCGACGACAGGCGGCGGAAGACGACGCAGAGGACTCGACCGACTCTAGCAACATCATGCCCATGGCCACCACACAAACCCGATCCGCCGCGACCTCGCCGTCCGCCTCCGCGCAGCGGCAGCACAAAGACGACACGCGGCCCGCACGGCTGTCGTCGCCTCCGCGCTCTGGCACCCACCACCATGCCTACCCCAAGGGTGCCAATGTGAACGCCTCCTTCAGCCTCGTCTCGCAGCCGAAGCTCTCGCACAGCCTCGTGTCGAGTAAGCTGCTGGAAGCCCCCATGGCAAGCGACGTAGTGCCGGGCATCGCTCGCAGCCGTGTGGAGAGCATCCGCTCTGCCTCTATCCCGCCAGAGGACATGGGCTACTACGAGTTCTCACCTGTTGTCAGCGTGCTGGACGAGCAGCAGCAGCTGCCACCGCCGCCGTCGTCACAGAACGTCGCATCTGACCAATCAGGGCACAAGCCGCACGACGGCGGTGGCAGCCCGGCCAGCGCGGCGGCTCGGCGTTCCTCAGCAAACAGTCTCGAGTACAGCGAGCAGGGCCGCTACAGCTACAGCTTCCTCGGCTCCCTGGCAAACTCGCCGGCGGCGTCGCACGTGCCGGACGAAACGGCGCGTAGTGCCCGCACCGGCACCGCCACAGCGCAGTCCGTCGCGCTCGATCCGCCCAGGTCGACGACGGTGGTGGACCGCAAGCAGCTGCCGGCGCAGAGCAGCGCCGTCGCCCGCGCGCACAACCAGCCCACGTCATCCACCACCAGCAGCAGCAGCGACGACGACACGTCCGACGGCAACGTCGCGCGAACGCCCATCGTCCTCACGCCGTCCGCCGCCGCGACAGCGAATCGGCCGTTTGGCACCGGCGTGGTGCTCGGTGCTCGCCAGCCCATTAGCGTGCAGTCACCGAGCAAGAGCGCTCCCTCTTCCGCCTTCCCGACCGCGCAGCGTCCCTCCAGCGCAGCAGCAGCAGGAGCAGCAGCAGCGGTGCCGGCGCGCACCAACCTGCTCTCGACGCTCCGCTCGATGCAGTCGAGCAGCACCAGCAACTCGTCGTCCTCGTCTTCCGACGGCGCCGGTGCAGCATTCCGTCCACAGCAGATGCGACAAGCGGTTCATCAGGAGGACCACCGCGACTCCAGCTTCCACCACTACTCCGACGGCAACTCGTCGCCGGCCGGGTCGCACGTGTTCGCGCCCCCGCCGCACAAACCCATGTCCCAGGCCACCTTCACACCGCAGTCGCAGCAGGTACCGCCGCCGCAGCAACACCACCACCCTACCGTTTCGCCTACGATGAGCCCAGATGCGTACAGTTTCGGCGCCTACTCCGCCCAGCACACGCCGCAGATGTCACCGCGACCCGCGCAGGGGGTGGACATCGATGCCTCGGCTGATCTTTCGCGGGCCGTGTCGCACTCGGTGAGTCGCCCGCAGACGGCGCGCAGCGAATCGCATGCGGCGTCGTCGTCGCCAGGGCACCGCGGCTCCATCGCCTCGGGCGGCTACTACTACGGCTACGACGTAGGAATGGGCAGCCCGAGCATGCAGAGCTTCGTGTCCAACGGCGGCGTCGAGCACGCCACGACCAGCTCCAACCCGGCTTACGATTACTAGATTTACACAAAAAAAAATAAGAAGTTGAAGAAGGCTGATTTACTTGCTTTTTCACTTGTTATGCAGTTGTTTCTCCAATACAACTTCCATTATTTGAAAAGAAACACAGCTCTAGTACGTTATGTGCTACAATTTGGTAATGTCTACCCATTTTATTCTCCAGTAAGGTGAAAGCTTTACAGTTGGCCTTACCAATGAACGAAAGTGACAGTACTGTGCTGTGTTAGAAGGAGCTTGTGTATTGAGATGAAAATGCTAGTGCAACGATTCCTTACAATTTCCGTGCCCATCATTGTATCTGACTCCTCTTCTGTGTTTTTTTTTTTTTCCTACCTACCCAGCGGTAACCGCTGCCTTTGGACAATTACGCGTCTGCCAGTAGCAAACGTGGCACTTAACTTTAAGTGCTTTGAGTGCTTAGTCTCTCTCTACAGCCGTCTCTGCTTGTTACCGGTTGTTGATTGAAATTTCCTGACGTCGTGCTTAGTGACGACGACGCAACCTTTACAAAAAAGAAAATTATCATTTCAGTGTATTGTATTGGAATACTGCTTTAATGCTGGCGAGGCTTTCTACGTTGTGTAGTGAACTCGCACGCATTCAAGTGCAGCTCTTGCGCCGCGAAGGCGAGCCGCTCCTCTTGGCACACGAAGGTGTGCAGCTCCTGCGTGAGCAAGTGAGTGACGTAGAGCTTCCGACATCGCGAGATGCAGAGGCCGTGAAGCTGGTCCCGCGGCTGCTGCGTTCCTGCGCGACGGTGCTACGGTACGTGCCTGACGAAGACGCCTTTGCCGCTCTCGACGCCCTCGACTTTTGCGCCACGGTGACGTCGCAGTACAGCGAAGGCGGTCACGTCGAGCGTAACTTCAACCTGAACGAGATGTGCTCGATGCTGCGCTCCATCACCACCCTGAACGACTGCCAGACTCGCCTCGTCGAGCTCAGCTCGCCACAGAAGAGGCATTTGACCACGTCCGCGGAGCTGGCACGCGCTGGTCGATTTGACGCCCTGCTCGCCCCGGTGTACAAGCACGCCATGCAGCTGTGGACGCTGCCCCGTGAGCGCAACATCAACGCGCTGGGTGTGCTGTCCCTCCTCGAGGCGAACAGTCGCGTGCACGGCAAGAGCTACAAATTTCCAGCGGTGAGCGCGGACAAGAATGGCCTTCTCCCCATCAAGGCAAAGATCCACATGGAGGCAAAGATGCAACGTTGCATTGGCGCTCGTGGACTGCTGGCGACGCTGCGCGAGTGTGAGATGAACCGCGTGGACGCCGGAATGAGCCTCGCCACCATGTCGAAGACGGGGTTGTACGATCCGGAAGTGTGCAATCGCAGCTGTGAGGTTCTCTTCGCCCAGCACGCGCTCCTCTCGAGCCAGCAGCTCTGCCAGGTGCTCTTCCACCTCGGCACCCTGCAGCACCGGCACGTGCACCAGAAGTTCTTCTCCAGTCTGGTCGAGCCACGCGACTGCAACGCGGAGGCTGTCCGCCAGCATGTTGTCGGGCTGGCCATGCTGCGCCAGCCTCCGCCAAGTGAGAAGGCGTTGATGAACGGCGTCTTCCTGCACGCCCTGCGCGCCTCGCACGCCTATCAACGACACGCGTCGGCCACAAGCTCCTCCACCGCACGACGCGGCTCGGCGACAGACAAAGGCACGCGCCAGCGCCAAGCCCCCCACCTATCACGGCACGCGGAGAGGGCGATCAAAGACCCCCTGAACGACGCCACCTACGCGCTGACGCCGCAGTGGTACATCGACGTCGGCC
The DNA here is from genome assembly GCA_030849055.1 of Crithidia thermophila. Classification (NCBI taxonomy): domain Eukaryota; phylum Euglenozoa; class Kinetoplastea; order Trypanosomatida; family Trypanosomatidae; genus Crithidia; species Crithidia thermophila. The sequence goes on along the minus strand of JASAOP010002580.1, from coordinate 30,683 downwards.
ACGCCCTGTGCTGCCTCGGCATCCAGCACCCCAAGTACAAGCTCATGACGGCGCGGCAGACACGACGCAGCATTGGCCGTCTCACCACAGCCGAGCGCTGCAAGCTGCTCTACGCCACCGGCGGGTTGGACGCAGCTCAGGTCCCGCCCGAGCTGCAGGCGGCGTGGCGGTCCAAGGTAGACCGCAGCATCGCCATCACGGCAGAGAAGCTGAACGACATTGAGCCGCACGAGGGCCCCTACGTCATGAACGCGCTGCTGTACTGCGGCATCCACAACCACCCACGCATCCCGCGCGCGCCGAAGCTGGAGTCGGATGAGAACCCGCTGGACGTGCTACTGCGGACGTGGTCCACCGTGCCGAAGGAGCGGGTGCTGGAGCTGACGGAGCAGATCAAGCCGCAGCACCTGCGCACGAGCAATCCCAAAGTCACTACGCCCGCCACGCTCACCAATGTCGTGGCGCGCGTCGCAGAGGCCTTTCATGGTGGGCCGCGGGCGGAGGAGTTGCACCGGCTGGAGCCGCTGTGGTCCGCCGTAGACGCGCACAGTGGCGAGATGACGGTGTCAGACTCCATGCGGACGCTGCGGGCGCTGCGGCGAATGGGCCGCACCGGGCCGCGACAGCAGGAGACGGTGCGCAACGTGCTGATGAACCTCTGGACGCGGCGCTACGATCTCGAGGGGGAGCAGCTGACGGAGTGCTGCGATTGCGTGCAGCACTGGCCGGAAGTCGCCGAGGCGATGCACCTTCTCGAGTTCGCCGCCTCGCACTGAGAGCGTTTGAGAACGAATGGCGAGGGGGGAATAGAGAAGTTGAAAAATCTCTCTGCCGTCGCCTCGCCGTATTGTTATTGTTACTAAGCTTTTCTTTTCTCGTAAACCCGCTTTCTAGTGAAATCAACCACACCACAAAACAGAAAAAAACAAAAAATACCTTCCTGATAAGCTATCCAGATGCTTCGCGGCAGTCTCTGAGTTGCTTTTTTTTTTCTTTCGCTGCGATCGAAATGAACCTTATCTGCTTTCGTACCGCTCTTTATTTCTTCTCTCCCCTTTCCTCTATTTCTTTTTTTATCTATCAACTACTTTAATCAAGTTTTAATTCCCTTGAGCGAATTCTTTTTTCATCGTCTGTTTCTCTTTTTTCTTCTTTAGCGCCGTAGAAATGGGTAAGCGAACGAAAAAGGCGCCGAAGCAGAAGCGAAAGCTTGCCATGGCGGACCGTCCGCGGAAGCTGACCAAAAAGGGAAAGATAAAGCACAAGCGCGGCGACCTGAAAATGATCAGTGAGCGAAATGTCAGCTTCCAGGTCAAGCAAGGAAAGGGTGGCAAGTTTGTGAAGACGGGCGAGCGCAAGTGCAACATCCACACCGTCTGCGATTGTGTGAAGCGGACCGACCCGGCACGCATGCGGTTCATCTCCAACCGGTAAAACGAAGGTAAGAACTAAGAAAGCGGAGACGCAGCTTCCTCGGAAGATCTCGCAAGTGTTTGGTTCACCCAATGACTTCTCTTTTTTTTTTCGCGCTTTTTGTCCATGCTGTATTATCCTATTCTTAACAGATACTGTATTTAAACTTCTAAGCACTCGATTAAAAGTCGAAAAATTATATTCGATTGAAAGTACGTAGATGTCGCTTCAACATTTGCATATTTAGTTTTACTCAAAGTAACGGACTTTTGAATGGAGACTTCTCTTTGCGCAAAACTCTCTCCAGTGTTATTCTCCGCTTTTTTTTGCAAAATAAAAAGAAGAACGTTTTACCGCTACTCACGCTGGCTTGCGCACTTATTTGCTAATTTGCCGCTTTACCAAACACTTCCCCACTTTCATTTTCCCTTACTCTTTTTCTCCGTACTTCGTCTTTTTTTCCTCTTGCTCTGATTTCTCAAAGCGGACTACAAACGCTTTCGCATTAGTCCTGTACCCCACCCACTTTTTATTTTCTATTACCTGGTTTCTTCCTTCTCACAAAAGAGTACATTTTTTGTTGTTGTTGCCGCTAGCTCACACTGGGTGCAGCCTTTGAGATAGCTTCACTGCCTGGGTTTCCAAGCAAGCAACGCATTCTCTTTTTCTTCTTCCTCTTCTTTCAAAACTACCCATTTTGTTTTCTCTATAGCTACTAATACTGCCATTTTACCTTCTGTTTTCCTGCTATCTTTCGTCAGCGTACCACCAGACTCTTCAGACACATCTTCCTTTGACTCTCATTGCTTTCGTCGAAGCACGGCTCTTCCGATAAAGAGTTGCCGGTCTCTCTTCCGTGGAGTACAGTGTGCTTAGCGTGTGTGCGTGTGTGTTTTGTGTTTCGATTCTTCAGTCGAAGCAGCTTTTTGCATTCTTCTTCAAGTTTATACCATCCACGTTTTTGCTCTCTGTTCATCATGGGCTTTCTCAAACTCCCAAAGGGCAAGGGCGATGTCGTGGCGGCTGACGTAGCGCAGGAGGCGTTCAACTTCATCTACGAGCGGGTTCCAGTGGAGGGTGCGGTGCAGGGGGATCGCTGGTTTGAGATTGCGCACTTTGAGCACCTCGCCACCGCTGCACATCTTAACCTGGAAGATCTCTCCTTTTACCTGCTCGCCTACCTCGCTGATGAGTCGTCCAAGACGATCTACAAAATCTCGGAAAAGCGCTTTGTTGCGTGGATGACGTCGCTGGCCACCGCGCTGCCCCGCAACGCCGCGCCGCCGACGCAGGCCAACGGGTACGCGCCGCTGTTCGACGCCGCCTACGCCGCCATCGTCGACGCGAACACCCGCATCCGCGCCAACGAGGAGGCGCGCGTGAAGTTCTACCACTTTCTGTACCACTGGTGTCTGAAGGGGAACAACGGCACGGACAGGGTGGACATCGCCAAGGAGCTGTGGTCCTGCTTCTTCTCGGCGTCGCCGGTGTCGTTTAGCAAGGAGGAGGCGAAGGTCAAGTTCACGGCGTACGTGTGCTTTCCCCGCATTAATCAGTGGCTGGACTTCATCACGGCACTGGCGGAGAAGGCGAAGGCGTCGAAGCAGAGCTCGTCGGCGTCGGACCAGATGGGCATCTCCTTTGATACGTGGTCACAGCTGATCCCGTTTTCAAAGTTGGAGAACTACAAGGACTACGACGACACCGATGCGTGGCCGGTGGCGATGGACGACTTTGTAGAGTACGTGCAGCTGCTAGAAAAAAGCAAAAAGGCGTAGCATTCGTTGTGGGAAACGAAAAAGAAAATGAACAAAGTCTAGGCGACGGAGACCTATTAATCAACAACATCAATTGTTCCTGGCTTGCTAGATTTGCGATTGCCAAATTAAAAGCAGCCATCTTTTTTTTTTCTTGAGTGTGCACGTTCTCAGGCTTTGTCACCCTTCGAGTGTTACGAAAGCAGTGCCGCCCCTGTGTGCAAATTTGTTGTTCATTACATTTTATTTGCTGTGAAATTATTGTAAACGTCGTTATATTGTTGTTGCTGCTGTCGGAGATGTTGCTCATAATAACAAAAAAAAAAAAAAGAGCAGCTAATAGAAAAAAACAATTTATAGAGATGGAAGGAAATTCATTATCCGCCATTTCAGTGCCTTTTATTTTATGTCTACCAAATTGTTGTTGCTCCGCTTGTTGAGCACGACAAGCTCTTCTCTTGTCTCGCGAGAATCGGGACACGCAAACATAACTTTATTTTCAATTTCTTTTTATCTCTCTCTTTCTCTCTCTCTATTTTTGACGCAGATGCATCATTTTGTAGAAAACAAAAGCGAGGATGCGCTTCACCGCAGCGACGATACCCCCATGCCCGCTCTGGTGGCGTCGCTAGCGACCCCCCAAACCAATCACAACTCCCTCTCTTCCACCTCCACTACAGCGGAAACCACCACGAAATCGGTCAAGGCCCTCCTCCGACGCTTCTTGCCGCAGAGCGATGACACATCCGCGAGGACTCTCGGCGATCGTGCAAAGGCGGAAACGTCCACGGCATCTTCGCATTTCGCAGGCGACGGTGCCATTTCCCCCCCGCACTGCTCGCCAGCACCGCCTAAAAGTGTGCATTGTGGGGGAAGCGGAGAGCGGACGCACAAGCCTCTGCAAGAGCCTCGCCAACGCGGCGGACCGCAAAACGCGCCACCCACTCGTCGTTTCTGGGCAGGCCGCAGCGCTCAAGATGGACTCCGATGTCTTCTCGGTCCAAACCTTCGACGTGCCCCTCCACAGCAACAAAAATTCCGGCGACAGCGGCGCGCGCCACAACGACGGCGCCGACGACGACGACGGTGAACGAAGTGGGCGGCGAGAGGCACTGGTCGAGGTGACGGCGGTGGACAGCGGTCCGGCACCGCTGAGTGACGGCGCCGGGTCTGCTGCGATGATGGAGGCGGATGTTGTGCTGTTGTGCTTCCCGCTGTACGGCATAAAGCAGGTCGTTGCGCGGCCAGGCGGCGCCAGCGCGTTTAGTCTCTTTTCCTCTGCCAAACCGACAGAGGCGTTCATTCACCCCCGAGACTTTCAGCTGCTGACCACCCTCCTGACGCTGCTGTCGACGCGCTGCGTGGTGGCAGAGAGCAACCGAAGCAGCAGCAGCATCGGTGCCGCGCCGCTTATTATTCTGGTCGGCACCTTCCACGACGCCTTGAAAGACGCCTCCGTTGCAGCGACGCACACCATTCTGCGTGCGCTGCAGCGGCTCTGCGAACGTGTTCGGCAGCGCTCGCCGTCTATTCTGCCCGTCGCGGACGTCTGCGCTGTCAGCACCGTTCAGTCCACCAGCGTCTCGCTCACCCACGAAAAGCAGGTCTCTTTAAGTGACTGGTGGCGGCTGCTACTTCAACGGGCGACCCACAGCGATGCCCGCGAACGCACCTCTGCGGCGGTGTCCTTGCCCGCCCTGCGGCACCTTCTGGCTCACCCGAACCGCCTTTCGACCCTCAACGCGGGTGTGCGGCAGATCTTCCGTGACCGCAGCAGCCCTCGCCTACTGGACCTCCACGCCAGCGCAGAAGCAAGCAAGCGCTGCAGCTTACACGATGACGTCGGCTCCGCCGCCCTCCACGCCGAGGACAACCGCGTGACATCGCTGGTGATCGACTTCGTGACGCAGCTGAAGACGCGCAAGCGGGTGTGGCTGCTGCCGCTGCCGAAGTTGTGGCGTGTCGCCTACGCCCTTGGCATGCAGACGCGCGAGCAGCTCTACCTGGTGCTGCGGCAGATGGAGGCGACGGGTGAGGTGTCGCTGCTCGGGCGCGGGCTGAGCTACACGGAGGAGTCACGGTACGGTGCCGGTGGTGCCACCAACGAGACGGTGTGTCTCTGCCCAGCCCTCCTTCGCACGTCCTTTTCAATTCTCTACGTGTACGCCGACTGGGTGGCGCACCGTCAACGCCGGCACGTGCGGAAGTGTCTGCGAGGCGTGGATCTGGAAGACTGTGCGGTGCGCGACCCACACGGGCTGGCCGGCAAAGGCACCTTTTCCCTCCCTCTCCTGCGTGGCCTCGGTGTGGCGCTGGGGCTGAAGAACACGTCGTCGGCGGAGGCGGCGGAGCTGCTGGCGGCCACCCTCGTCGGGTCCGACATGGCGTATGTCGTGCACGGCAGCAGAGGCGAGCGCGGCGGAGACGCGGCGGCTGCCCTGTCATCGCCGCGACGGCGTGGTGCGGAGGATCCCCTGCAGCCGCCATCCCCCACATCTGCCTCCGCGAGACGGGGAAGCGCTAGGGCGAACAGCAGCACGACGGAGACGCCGCCACGCAGTGCGCGACTGCCGCGCAGCAACTCCCCCGCTGCGGCGTCGACGGAGAACCTCGCTGACCCCATCTCGCCCGCCAGCTCCGCCGCGGAAGACTTTCCTGCCACGACGCCCTCCCTCTCGCACGGCGACCACCACGACGACGAGCACGCGGTCGGCTTCTCGCCCAACATCACGGTAGCGGAGCTGACGTCGCTGTTCCTGCTGGGGGAGCTGACGGCCTCCACAGCAGCGCCGTCGGGTGGAGCCGCCGCGACAGTCGCACCGTCCTCCTCTGGCAACGCCTTCATGGACAACGCCTCCTTCGATCCGGTGCGGCGCGTCGTCATGCAGCACACATTGTTTGCAGGCACCTCCGCCATGAACTTGTCTCGCGCCTTTCCGGAGGAGGACGTGTCGCTTGTGGTGCCGTCGCTGCAGCCGAGTTCACCGTGCCCCGACACACTTGTCCAGCACGTCGTCGCGTCGTCGCAGCTGCCTTCCTTGCCGTCGTCCCTTATGGCAATGCGGCTGGACCCCTCGCCGTACGACCTTATCGCGCTGCTGACGTGTCGCTTCGCGAGCGTGGCGCTGCACGTGGAGCGGACGCATGCCAACGCCGCCCTCTTCTCCTTCAACACGGCGCAGCTGCTGTGCCCTACCGCCGACCACGTGCCCCTCTATCGACTGAAAGCGATTCCCGCGACGCCTCCGAAAAAGGATGGTTGCTGCTTTCTCTTCTGCGCTCCGCAGTCCGAAGAGACGGCGGGTTGCGCTGCGACGCTGCAACTTGCCTTTTTCGCCGACTCGCCTGTCCGCGTGGCGCAGCTGGAGTACACGCTGTGCATGGAGCTGCGGAGGTTTCTCCTGCAGCGGCTGCCGGGTGTGTCGCTGGCGCTGGAGCGAGCAACGACGAATGTTGGCGCTGGCATGGGGTGTGGAAGCCGCACCACGGTAGAGAATTTTGTTTCTGCTTTATGTTCACTCGAATAGAACAGTTTTAAACATCGGTAGTGAAAACTTATGTGTGCCTTCGACTGTTTGCTGGCATCTCAAAATCCGCGATTGCCTACGCCCCAAACACCCGTTTGCAAACAACTGCTTACTCATAAACACGTGTAAAACAGGAGGCACACAAATGTTGTGTTTGCGAAGCCGTTGCCGCTGTAAATGAAGTCATCGTTCTCCCCTCGTTTTGAACGAGCTTTCAAGCCGATTGATAAAGGTATAGAAGAAGAAAAAAAAGGTCAATTTCGTTAGTGTATCTGAACTTCTCTTTCATCCACATTTTCCTTAAATCTGTATCTACACGATGGCACCACAATCAAAGAAGTTGTTTTCTTCACTCAGCCAGATAGCGCTATTGCTATTTTATCGCATTCGTAAAAAAAAAGGAGAGAAAGAGAGAGTTCACTTGCTCTTTTCGGGTGATCATGGGCGTGGACCTCCAAGAAGGCTTTCCCGATGCTGGCGGTGCCGTGTGCAGCACCTTCTTCAGCTCCGCCGACCTGTCGGACAAGCTGTGGGCCAGCATCGAGCGGCTCGCCACCGCCGACGACGTCACCTTCTGGACTGTCGTGGCCAACCACCAGAAGCTTGCCGTTGTGCTCCTCAACGTGATCACCGCCGTCGACCACGCCCACAGCTCCCACTCCAAGGCGCAGCGACGCGCCGTGACGGCCGATGGCGAGCGTCACGTGATTGAGATTGTCGTGCGGATCGCAACATCGACGGAGCCGTGTGCGCGACGCGGCGTCGACCCGGCCAGTCTCGCCGCACGTGTCGGGGTGCTGCTGCCGTGGAAGCTGCTTCTGCCCGCCTCCCTCATGCTCCTGCGCCACAGCGGCGCCGCAGCCTCGGTGACGGTGTCGGCACTGGTCCTGCTCAACCCGGGCTACCTCTGCACCCTGAACTCCTACATGCCGACGTGGTGGGACAGCGTGAACCGCTTTGCCGTGCGGTGCTCGCACGAGCTGCAGCGCGGCCGCTACCAGCGCCTCCCGGGCGACATCCTCAGCTCCTTTGAGCAGGTGTACCGGCTGACGAAGCAGCTGTGGGCGGTGCTGCAGTGCGCGCCGTTCCTGTCCGACTACGTGTCGCTGCCCCGCACGTTGCGCTCGCTGCGCATCATCGTCGATGTGCTGTCGCCGATTCTGCAGCACTTCATTATCGTGTGCGATGAGCTGTCGACCCGCCGGGCCATTCTCAGCCGCGCCAACTCCGTCATTGTGAACGCGGCCATCAACACCACGTCCATCCTGCTCCTGTACCACACGTACACGCTGCAGGGTCCTCAGAAGCAGCAGCAGCACCAGAGCAGCGGCAGCAAGCAGGAGAGCTGCTGCGCGCCGCAGGTGGTGAACGCGACCTACAGCCGGCTGCGCGAGCACCTGCAGCAGTACGCGCAAGGCTTCCCGCAGTACATCTTGCAGGTCACGCAGAACCAATCCTTTCTCAGCCTCATCCACCACCTCTGTCCACCAGCGCGTGCGGGCGACACCACCGGCGACCACGCGATGGGCCAGCTGCTGCTTGCCTTATCAACGGATATCACCGACAGCAACGACTTTGCCGAGGCCGCCCGGGGGAGTCGGCAGCGCTTCTTCGAGCTGGTCCTGCTGGACGTGGTGCGACAGGGCATCCACATCGAGGAGCTGCTCATCCGCCACTTTGTGACGGCGGAGGAGGCGTCGAAGCTCGGGGCGTCAGAGGACGCCATCGGCCGCGCCTTGGCGGGACTGCCAGCGACCAACTCGCCTGCGCCAGCGCCGTCCGTGCCAGCGACCGCCACCGCCGCCTCCACACCAGCGGCCTCCGCGTCCGCTGCTGCTGTTGCTGCCCTTGCTTCGCCACCGGTGCCGCAGGAGCTGCTGGATGACCCGCTTGTCTCCATGGTGATGGACGTCTTCCCGCAGTACTCGCCCGCCGGCATCCGCGCCGCGCTGAACTTCTACAGCAACGACGTGGAGCAGTTCATCATGGACGCCAGCATGGAGAACCTGCCGCCGCACCTGGTGGGGCCGCTGACAGCCTCCGGGCCGTCCGACGCGGAGGTGGCCGCCGCGCTTGCCGCCGAGGACGCACGGGTCGGCGCTGCCTCGCCGGAGAGCGCTGCGGAGGCGGCGCGCGGTGGTGCTGCTGCTGCCGGGGACGCCAACTCGACGCACCTGCGCTCCCACGACTTCGACGACGCCTTCGCGCCGGAGACGCTCTACCGCCTGCTGGGACGTGACCTTTACGAGCTCGTCACCGACTCGGACGCCGACGACGGCATGACGGACGCCGCCGCCGGGGCCGACCGCAGCGCCGGCTACAACGACGACGACGACGACGTGGAGTACAAGATCACGATGAACGACCCGCGGACGTACATGTCCGACGCCTTCGACGTGGACGAGGAGATGAAGGCGAAGATACGAATGCTGAACGAGGTCATGTACGAGGACGAGCTCGATGACGGGCAGCAGGACGTCCACCTCGGCGGCGGCGACATCATCGACGACGCCTCCGACGACGACGACAACGGCGGCGGCGGCGGCAACCGACGCGGACGCGGTCGACGTGGCGGTGCAAACGCGAGCGAGAAGCCTGGCAGCCCAGCCCCGGCGGCGGCAGCAGCGGTAGCAGCGCACGCAGACGCCGCCGCCCCGCCGCCTGGTGGAGTGGGTGGTGCTGCAGCAGCACCGCGTGCTCCGCGGGACGAATACCACGACAAGCGGTATCACGAGAAGCGGGCCAAGGACCGCGTCACGCGCACGAAGGAAATCCAGGCGGAGCGCAGCGAGCGTGTGCCGAGCTACGCCAACAAGAAGAAGACGTCGAAAGCGAAGGCCAGCGGAACGAAGTCAAACCTGCAGCGCGCTGTCAAGAAAGGGAAGTTTGACTTCGACGCATAACACGGCAACCGTGGGTGGGGAGGCATATAAACTCTTCTGCCCATCTTCGCGTTGAGTGCGTATGGTTTTCAGCTTAAAGCTGCAGTCCTATTATCATTTTTTTATTGACCATTTTACTACTTTTTATTTTGCTATCTATAAGCACACGAAATCGCTGACAAAGGTATAAATACAATTATTTTTTTATTGAAAGCGAGAAGCTGCTGTTGAAAGCAGCAATTATATATTTACTAGCGGTGCGGTGTACCGATTCACTTTCTCAGATGTACGTTAAAGATTGGCGCTACTCGCATGCTTTATCTCTGCTTCTCTTTTGTGCCCCTATGTGTGCCAAGACGACGATTGCGCACCTCTCAAAAAAAAAAAAATAGAGTGTTTCTCTCAATCTTCACTTTTGTTTTCTCCCTCATCGCTTTCCGTGTTACACTTTAGGTGCAAAAATTTTTGTTTGCAAAACGCTCTGTGTAAAGCCCAGAATAATTGCTTTTTTACGGTTTAACCTTTTGCAAGAACACTTCGAAAAACTTTTATTCGGGTGTTTTCAGCGCAGTGGAGTGAGCTAAATTTTATTCTTCCCGATGCAGAGAGTAGCAAACCTCGCCTGCTTGTCGGCAGCCGTGCCGGTGAGTCGCTCCACCCACAACCTGTGCGGCGCCGGCCCGTCGTCGGCGTTTCACGCGTCCCCGCTGCTTGTGCAACGTCGCGGGCTGCGCAACCTCCACCAGTACCCGCACGCGCGCTATAAGAGCCTCGTCAAGGACACCCGCCGCTTTGCGCGCAACTGGTTCCTCTCGAGCGGCAACAACTACGAGCTCGTCTCTGAGGTGGGGCACGAGCGGGAGGCGACGGAGAACATGGCCACCCTGCGCGACGATAGCGACAACGACGCCTACGTGCTGTCGACAAACCGCCTCGACGACCTGCCCGCGGCGGAGCGGCTGAACGCGCTGGTGGAGCTGATGCGTGTTCGCTGGAAGGTGCGGGACAACAACCGCGGCTTTGACAAGGCGAAGATGCTCCTGAAGGCGCTGGAGTGTTTCAGCGAGATGCGGCAGCTGAACCAGATCAAGACGTTCGACGCGCTGCCGGAGCCGGACCAGGACACGTTCTTGCAGTACGCGGAAGGCTGCGCGAAGTACGCACAGGCGTGCTCGCACTCGCACACGGCCGCGGTGGCGGTGGTGCTGCGGGCGGCGGAGATCTGCGACGAGATGCGCTGCCCCGACAAGCGGGACGAGCTGCGGCACATTTCAGAGGTCATGGCGAAGCGGCTCGACCGCGCGTACGCCTCGGCGCGGCCCCACGCCACGAAGGCGCAGCTGCTTCCGTTGCCCATTTCAGAGATTCACGGCAAGTACCGCATGAAGCAAGTGAAAGAATTAGAGGCGCACTTTAAAGACAATCCAGGGGCGGTGGAGAAGGAGGAGAAGAAAGAGTTCTTCATCGGGCCGCGCAGTCGCAAACTCTTTCTCCGTCCGATGGGCCGCAACGATGTGCACCGCAACCTGCTTGCTATCCCGCACCGTCCAGAAAAGCGTCCCTGGAATGCGTGAAAACAGCATATATTTTTTTTCGTGTGTGTGTGTGTGTGGAGGCGGGTCCTAGTGTGTTCTTTAAAATGATGAACAACCTTTTTTATTTACAGATTCTTTCTTTGAAATCAAAAAAAAGGTAAATTGTGTTGAAATTGTGAGAGAAAACCAATACGCGTGCATTACCTGCTGAAGCCGGATATTTCTGTGAGCGCATATGCTTTGCAGTAAGAAACAAATTCTGTAAATTGTTCACACTGTGAAGTACGTTTGGTCTGTGATTTCTCTTCTCTTTGCCCTTTCAAACTGTGTTCTTTCTCTTTACCTCTTTTTGTCAAATTCACAAACTGTATATTCGATAGCACAGAGAGGGAAAGAAGAAAGAGGTGCGTAAAAGCTAAAAGACCACCTTTTTACATTCTGTTTTTTAGTACGTCACGCCACAGCCATGTCGCATTACAACACCGGTATCGGCAGCAATGTGCCGTCCGTGGTGGATATGGTCAGCGGCTTCTCCGCCTTCGTAGTCGATTTCGTCCAAGTCATCCTTGGGCAGACGCAGACCAGCTTCCAGGCAGCCGCCCCGGAGGACAACGACCCAGGCGTGTACGACCCCGACACCCGCAGCTGGTCCGGCCCCGAGGGTCTGCGCTACCGGGTGGCGCTCTACCCTCTTCCGAGCGAGCGCCACACGCGCGAGAAGGCGCGCAACATCAAGATCCTCATGGACAACTGCCGCCGCATCTGCCTGGCCGACGAGCTCCCGTCCACGAAAGAGGAAAAGAAGTTCTGGACGTCGTATCGCTTCATGAAGTACCAGCTCTTCATCGCCCCCGCCTGCATCGTGACCCCGCCGCTGTACGTCTTCACGAAGATGTTCCACGACAAGCTGCCGCCGGTGCTGCGTGGACGCACCATGCCGATCATGGGCGGGTTGATGCTGGCGGAGCTGTGGGCGGATGCCACGTATCCGGGCCACCAGCTTCTCTCCACGGCGCTGCGGGCAAAGACGCCGATGGGCGACGCCGCACGGGCGGAGTGGACGCGCCTGCAGCCGGTGGACATCCCGTTTCACATCTTCACCTCCTACCAGTTCCAGTTGATGTTCAACGCGGTGCCAGAAGAGATCCTCTTTGGCGGCGACATTGCCACCCTCTGCGGATAGTTTTTGTGTGAGTTCGTATACGTGTGTGTGTAAGGTTTGGAAGGAGGTTGTTGAGGGGGGGGGGGGGAAGCTCGTCGCTTTTTGTTTGTTTTGTTGCTGATTTGCAACGTTTTCCTTGCGNAAGAGAACCACAACCGTAAACGTTTCTACCCTTGGACAAGATTTTAAACGAAGATTACGGCTTCGCGTACATTCGAGCCAATAAAAAATGCAGAAGGATACTTGAGCATCGGACTCATAAGACTCTTTATCGTCCTTGCTCTGTAGCATGAGAAACGCCTACCCCGAAACTCGTATTCTTATCTTTTTCCCGGTTTTCAACGCTCTTAATTTTCTTTCTGTTCTTGACGAAACCCTTTGAAAAAAACATTGGAAGATTTAGTGAGTGTGTCTCGCACACTTTCCTTTTTCTTTTCCTTTTGCCAGTCACCCTTCCCTTTTTTTTTATGTCGGCCACAACGAGTAGCAGCAGCAGCGGCGCGACTCCAGTGCTACCGGTCACGGAGGCTCGCGCCGCCATTGTGCGCATGATCCGCAACAACCAGGCCGTCATCATCGTCGGCGAGACGGGCTCCGGCAAGACGACGCAGATCCCGCAGTACGTGTGGGACGACGTCCTCAGCAAGCGTCCGGGCAGCGGCATCGTCGGCTGCACGCAGCCCCGTCGCGTGGCCGCCGTCAGCATTGCCCGTCACGTCGCCCAGACGCGCGGTGGCAAAGTTGGCGGCGAGGTGGGCTACGCCGTCCGCTTCGACGACACCTGCACCGACGCGACCCGGGTAAAGTTTCTGACAGACGGTATTCTGCTCCGCGAGATCCAGGCAGACCCGACGCTGAGCAAGTACGGCTGCATCATCCTCGACGAGGCGCACGAGCGCACGCTGCACGGCGACGTCCTCTTCGGCCTGCTGAAAGCCATCGCCCGGAAGCGGGAGAACTCGCTCAAGATCGTCGTCATGTCGGCCACCCTCAACGCGGAGCACTTCTCCAAGTTCTGGTGGAACGCGCCGATCGGCGTCGTGCATGGCCGCATGTTCCCCGTCACCATCATGCACACCGTGGAGCCGCAGGCCGACTACGTCGAGGCGGCCATCAGCACCATCCTGCAAATCCACGAGCACGAGCCGCCGGGCGACGTGCTGTGCTTCCTCACCGGGCAGGAGGAGATCGAGGACGCGAAGCGCATTCTGCTGGAGCGGATGAAGCTGCTGCCCAACGACGTGCCCGACTTCGTGGTGCTGACGCTCTACTCGGCGATGCCGTACGAGCAGCAGCTGCTCGTCTTCGAGCCGACGCCGCGTGGGGAGCGGAAGGTCATTTTGGCCACCAACATCGCCGAGACGTCCATCACAGTGGAGGGCATTCGCTACGTCGTCGACAGCGGCGTCGTGAAGGCGAAGTACTACAACAGCAAGTCCGGGATGGAGGCCCTGACGGAGGTGGACATCAGCAAGGCGCAGGCGACGCAGCGCACGGGTCGCGCGGGTCGTGTGGCTGCTGGCAAGTGCTACCGTCTGTACACCTCCAACGCTTTCGAGAACCTGAGCGAGAACACCATTCCTGAAATTCGCCGCAGCAGCCTGCTGAGTGTCGTGCTGCAGATGAAGAGCCTGCACATCAACAACATCCTCGGCTTCGAGTTCATGGACATGCCGCAGCCGCGCGCCGTCGCGAAGGCGGAGGAGACGCTGATGCTGCTGCAGGCACTGGACAAGCAGGGCCACATCACGGCGCTTGGCGACCGGCTCACCGACTTCCCGATTGAGCCGATGCCTGCAATGGTGTTGCTCGCCGCCAAGGCCCTCGGCGTCTCTCGCGAGGCCGTCACCGTCGTCGCGATGACGAACACGGAAAACCTCTTTCTGACGGCGCGCGAGTTCAAGGACGGCGCCGATCGCTGCCGCGCCGCCTTCGCCAAGTCCGCCGGCGACCACGCCACGCTGTTAAGCATTTACCAGGCCTACCGCCGCGCACCCCGCGATCAGCGGAAGGAGTGGTGCGAGTCGAACTCGATGAGCCACCGCCAGATGCTCAAGGCGGAGGACATCATGACGCAGCTGCAGAGCATCCTCGATGAGAAGGACGACAGCGCGCTGCTTGATCGTATTCTGCCCGCCTCCCTGCGGTACCTGCGCGCAGGGAGCGGTGCCGCCAGTGGCGAGGCGCCGGCGCACAAACGCGCACGGCGCGGCGAGGACCAGGACGGTGGCGAGCAGGATTTACTGCAGCGCTACGACGCGCTGCGGCACGGCGATGACGGGGCGACCGGCAGCGGCCCGGAGCGCCGCGGCAAGCTCCTTGATGCGGAGCTGGTGCGACGAGCGTTGTGCTTTGGGTACTTTTTGAACGCCGCCTTCTACAACGCCAAGCTGGGCATGTACCAGACCATTGTCGGCCAGCTGCCTGTGCACATTCACCCGTCCAGTGTTCTCTTCACCCATCGCAAGAAGCCCGCGCTCGTCATCTTCAACAGCGTGGTGCGCACGACGAAGCGATACATGAAGGACGTCTCCGTGGTGCACGAGGAGTGGCTGCAGGACGCGGCGCCAGCTTTCCTGACCTCTGCCTCCTAGCGCGCTTCACAGAAAAAGAAAAAAAACTTGATAAACTACGCTAAGCAAGTGGACAGATGAAGTGGCGAACTCGTTGACCTTTCTCTTTTTTTCTAACCACGATTAATTGAAACTCCACAGTAAGTACAAAAACGTCAACCTTTTAACTTTAGTATGCGCTCAAAAGTGGCATTTTAATGCTCTTTCAGACCAGTTGAGCAAAGGGTCCTATCCTCAACTCTGTGACACCGAATTAATTTTCCAGATGACAAACAGATCCACTCTCTATTCCCTGCTGAGAAAATGAAAAAAAAAAATACTTGCGCGTTCTGTTCTCTCTTCTTTTACTTCGTACTTCTCGCTCTCCTGCCGCGGTCCCTTCTTTTCCACTGCCTTGCAACCCAGCACCAAAATTACATCCTGCGCACACCTGAAAACGAAATTGCAGCGCAACTTCTTTTTTTTTTTTCTTTCTTGTTGTGGTCTCTCTTCTTTTTGTCTCTCGCTTGTTAGTGTGTTCCCCGCCATGGGCCAGCAGAAGTCTCGCATCGCGGGTCTTGTGTCGCCGGGCAGCAGTGGCAGCAGCAACGGTGGCGCCGACGCCTCGCTGACCGGCACCGTCGACCCTTCCGCCGAACTCGGCGAGCGCGTCTCCCTCGCCCCACCAAACGCCGCCGTGATTGGCGCCGGCGTGGCAGGCGTGCACGTCGCATACGAGCTGGCCAAAATCGGCTTCAAGGTTACCGTGTTTGAGCGGCAAAATGAGGTCGCGAACGGGGAGACGCAGTTCTCGCTGCCCTTCGTGGGTGTCGGCTTGGTGGAGCCGGCCCTCGTGCGCGCGTCTCTCCGCACAGAGGCGCTGCGAGGAATGATTCTGCCAACGACGTGTCCCGACCTTATCGCGCGAGAGCACCTACTCCATACGGTGATGAACCCGGTGGTGTACCGCTGGATGTGGGGCCGCCTGCGCTCCTGCTTCACCGACAAGGAGGTGATGTGCTACACAAACAACTTGTCGCGGGTGAGTCACACGGTCGTGCGCGACCTCGTCAACAAGTACCCACACCTGCAGGAGCATATCTTCACGGGTCCGGTGATGGTGCTGGACGAGAAGAAGGAGGTCGCAGCTACCGCACACGGTGAGCCGTTTATGGTGGACCCCGTCGGCTGGACACGCGCCATGGCAGACATCTGCCGCTCCCAGTTTGGTGTCGAGTTCGCCATGAACGTGCGCCTCGAGGACACGAACACCTACTTGAAGTACGACGTCGAGTCGCTGCAGAGCATCCGCGTGTCGAAGCCCGATCCCCTCAACCCGGACCAGCGCGTCTTCGCCAGTGAGCGGTACGACGTGGTGGTGTTGGCCGCCGGCGCCAGCACCGGCACCATCACGCTGCCCAACTCCCGCCTGCCGATCCTCGGGCTCAGCGGGCTGTCGGCCGTGGTGCAGCAGCCAGCGGGGAGCATGCGCGACGCCCTCTGGTCTCTCTTCCAGCGCAAGAGCGCCGCCACCGCACACGTGAACGTCTCTGTCGGACAGGGTAGTGAACAGAACAGTGCGCCGTCCTCACCCTCCTCCTCTTCTTCGTCCTTTGGCGACGCGGCGGCGGTGTCGCTCGCACGCCCGGCTCCCGGCACGCTGGCCCTGCTGAGCTCCAAGTGCAGCTTGTACGGTTACACCTGGCCCGGCCCCGGCAGCGCGCACGGCGACGCCGCTGGGGTGTCGTCGATGGTGCAGTCGAAGGTGATGCCGGCCGCGCAGGACTACGTGCTGCAGGGCCTTCTCTCTCTCGACACGATAGTGAAGTCGAGGAGCGAGTCCATCGTGGCGAAGCAGCTCAGTCGTCTCGAGTCGTACATCCGCATCAAGTCCGGCGCCGTCGTGCCGCTCGAGTCTCCGGCGGGGGCGGCGAAGCAGAAGGCGGAGGGTGAGGCTGCCGCTGAGTCGCCCCACGCGAATCAGGTGCATGTGAGCCAGTACGTACGGGCCTTCACCCCGGACGGTGTGCCGCTCGTTGACCACAGTGGCGGTGCCTTCAACTGCTTCGTCTGCAGCGGCTTCGGCGACCACGCCATGGACTTTGCACCGGGCGCGGCGAAGGTGCTGGGCAAGCTGGTGGAGCACCAGGCGCAGCGTCTGCGTGAGGAGGATCTCGAAAACGTAAAGACGTGGGGCGTGTTGACGTCAAAACTAACGCCGAGTCGCCGCGCGGAGGTGGAGTCGGATCTGCAGATGCTGCTGAACGGCATCGTCCCGCCAAACGACTTGACTGTGCAGCGCTCGTCCTCCTCTTCTTCCGCGAAGGCAGCCGCCGCTGCAGTGGCAGCCACCAGCACCACCACCACCAGCGACCCTGCTGCGGCGCCTCTCCTTCATTTCGAGATGAACCCGTTCAGCACCAACCGCTTCACCAACCTGGTGAAGAAGGAAGTGAAGGACGCGACGTCGCTGTCGTGGCTCGATCAATTTTACAACTTCGAGAACCGCGTCATTCTCCGCTCCGAGCCGTACCGCATCGCCTTTCACCACAAGCTGATGAGTCTCGCCGAGCGCGACAACGTGCCGGACGCGGTGCGCTCCTTTGTCTTTGCCCACTTCTTCGACGAACGCGACGACCCCGAGTCGCTTCGGCAGCGGGAGTCCTACAAGGAGGCGATGCAGAAGCTGGTCGATACCTACGAGGCCTCCGTGGCCGCCGCTGCCACGCAGGAGCAACTCCAGAAGGAAAGTGCCGCCGTTGCACCTCTCTCGCAGCGAATGCCGGCGGATGGTGACGGGACTGCCACGCCGGCGGAGCGGAGTAGGCGCCGCCAGGCGGAGATGGAGCGCCAGGCACGTGAGTTGTTTTCAAAGCCGTAGTCAGCCTCGTGATGGCCTTCTGTTGTTGCAAAACATCAAGCCAAAAACGCATCTTTTTTTTTCCTCTTCTTTCTTCTTTGTGTCGTCTGTCCCACTCACGTTGCTGATGAGTTGCTTTCGTTGCGTTATTCCCTCACAGATGCCCCATTTTTTTTTTTTGTTTGTTTGTTTTTTTATTGGTTGTGGCGGGTGATAGTGCCGTGTTTGTCTCCTTTGCATCACGTCGTGGTGATTTCGT
Source organism: Crithidia thermophila (assembly GCA_030849055.1). Lineage (NCBI taxonomy): Eukaryota > Euglenozoa > Kinetoplastea > Trypanosomatida > Trypanosomatidae > Crithidia > Crithidia thermophila. The sequence goes on along the minus strand of JASAOP010002580.1, from coordinate 12,736 downwards.
GGCTTATGCGCGCGTGCATTGTTGTGCATCGTGGCGCGCTGGAGACAGTCGTCTTCCTTTCCGTTGATGTTTCACATAACTCACACATTCATTGAAAGGGAAAGAAGAAGAGGAATACATTATTGTCTCAGCAAGTGGCGCCGAGCATCTATTAACGACCGCTGCTTCTGTACCGCAGATGCACTACGTTTTGCCTTACGCTCTTTTCACTTCTGCACAACCGGCTGCAAAGAAAAAAAAGAAAGAGCTTTCCTGCTGTTCTCCATCTCCAAGCCGCTGCACGGAGGTTAAATATCATTAGATTGTAACGGTCAATTGCCTTTTCATTCTCCTACCTTCTCACCTCTCTCCAACGACTCAGGTTTCAATTTACAACTACTTTTTTTTCCAGCAAAAATACGCTTCTTGCCAACGCAAAGGTAAGATCGACCGAGAGAAGAAACAGCAAAGAAAACAAAAATCCTTCGACTGATTGGCCGCTTTTTTTGCCGCCTCTCTGCTTCATCCTCTTTTTTTTTTTGCGCCATGTCTTCCTCTCTGGAGCAACGCAGCAATAAAGGTAACAGCCGCCACCCTCTTAGGAGGTGCGCGTCAGTTGTGCTGCTCTGCCTTGTTCTGTACATTGTCTCGATACCGTGCGTTAGTGCGCGCAAAGAGCTGCCCCTCAACACCGCCTATCCTACCGTCGTGCGAGACGCCTTCCGCTGCGACGTCTGCTCCTTCATCATGGCCAACGCACTGAACCAGATCGAAACAAAGCGCGACGAGCTGCGCGCCAAGCGCCTTCCCCTGCGCGAGGACGACATTCTTGAAGAGACGGAGAATATGTGCATCCCCTTCAAGGACCAGGGCCAGTGGATGCGGCAGGTGAGCCTGCAGGCGGTGCCCAAGTCTGCACAAGATGCGTCGCAGGGCCACACGATGGAGGTGGGCGTGGTCTCCTTCTACGGTCGCTGCGAGCGCGCGTGCGACACCGTGGCGGTGCTGTGCGAGGAGCTGATGGACCGCGACGTCATGGACGACTTCCCCGGGTATCTGCTAAAGGTGTCTCGCGATGCCACCATGTCCGACGAGGCGCACCGCGACGCCATCTTTGAGAAGTTCTGCCTTCCGTCCCCTTACTGCAAGCAGCACAAAAAGTACCTCGCCAAGCTGGAGAAGGCACTGCGTAACGACGCGGAGCTGCTGCGCGACATGCAGATGGGCAAGCCGCGACGGATGAAGCAGGAGGAGTTGGAGATGGAGACGATGATGTACCGTCTGCAGCGGGAACAGCGCCAGTCCACCGATGTCTTCTCGCGTGATGAGATTCGGCGGATGCAGGACGCCTTCATTCACGGTACGAAGGAGGATGTAGCCAAGATCGACCCAAAGGCCTTTGACCTGTCTCAAGACGAGTTTCTGGCGCTGCGGCAGCAGATGATGGCGGATGACCGCATCGCCGGCCGCAACCGCCGCAACGTCAAAGACGAGGAAGAGGAAGGTGAACTCTAGCACGGGAAAAAAAAAAACGCAAGTTCACTTTTTACATTGCAGAACGTCCGGCGACAAGACATTTGTTTCTTGTTGAAGGTCTTTGAAGGGTGCTTGCGTCTCGCTCCGCGTTGCGCTGCTAACGACCATCATCAGAGTATGACAGTCAGACTGGGCTTTTTTTTTCTCTGTTTGTTTAACAACACAGCTATTCAAAAGAAAAAAAAAACATTTAATAATAGAGGTTTGATGTTTTAAAAGCTAGGTTCTGTTCTTCGCAGACGTCATTTGTAAAATTAGGCTTGTTATCACTGTTGCTGTACTGGCCGCTGACTCAACTTTGCTTTTCTCTCATCACTCTTCTTCAAGTCCGTCTACTTCTCTCCCTTATCTACCTTCAGCTCCACCATTTATAGCATCCAGAGCCACAGCAGCAGAATTTCTGCACATTTTGGTCAGCGTCGACTGCAGCACGCCCATCACTGTTTTATCATCATTGTTATTTGTTTAAGGTGTCTTCCATGAACGAAAGTGCTGCCCGCGATGCGTACTACGCGTACGGAGTTGACCTCATCCGCACGGCCGGTCTTCTTCTGCGCACCACGCCCTCCGTAATCTACCGCGCCGCCGTTTTGCTGCAGCGTTTTGAGGAGTCCGTGGACACCCACTTCCGTTCTCGCTACATGACCGTGGCGGACACCACCGCGTACCGAACGGCGCTGGAGGCCAACATGGCACGTGCGCAGCGGCGTGCCGGACTGACCTCGTCCCCCCATGGCAGCCCGCAGATGACCGAGTCCACGCGGGACGATCTGGAAACGCCATTTCCCACCGCCGCGGAGTACCTGATCCCAAACCACGCTCAACAAGAAATGCGGACGGGCCTCGTCCCGCTGGTCGACCTGCGAGCCCCTCTCGACTACTGTCTGCATCACCTGGTGGATCAGGAGGACATCGTCTACCTTAGCGCGGCGTGTCTGCTGATAGCGACAAAAATGGAGGACCCAGCCATCCGCATCCGTGCGGTGGTGAACACGTGCATGCGCATCAGCGAGCGGCGCGCCGGCATCTCCGTCAACGAGACGCAGAAGCCACCACCGGCGCGCTACGAGGACTTCAAAGCGTGCGTGGTGGATGCAGAGGAGGTTGTCCTCCACCAACTCGGTTTCCAAACCTTCGTGGAAAGCCCGTACAAGTACGTCCTGATGTACCTGAACCTGCTTGTGGAGCCCACCGAGGCAATGCCACTGGAACCACCGGCGCGGGCAACTCCTCGCGCGGCATCCGCTGCACTGACGCAGTGGATGGTGAAGGCGGTGCAGCTCGTCAGCGACTTTCCCCGCTGCCGACAGCTCCTTCACACCGACAGCGACGTGCTCGCCATTTTTGCGATTCAGCAGACGTGCCCGTCCGACGTGGCGCTGCCCGCCGGCTGGACGGCTGCCTTTGGCGTCAGCGAGGATGCCTTGCGCACTGTCAGCGACGTCTATGCGGAGTATCTGGCGCGCGGGCTGGGAGGTAAACGTGCCGCCACGGCGCTCGCTGACCTGCGCGCGCAGCTGGCCGTCGCCCCGTACCGGAGTGTCCGCGAGCGAGACGAGTACGCGGCAAGGATGGAGCAGCTGAGAGAGCTACGCCGCAGTGGATGTGGCGGTGTCTCGCACAGCAGCTCCCCTGCACCCCCGCTGCCGAGCTCGCACAGCCCGGTAGGGCAGACAGCCGCGAGCATTGAGGAGCTGCGCGACATCATCGGTGCCTCGTTTTCCCCTCCTCTCCCAACCCAGATCGCCGGAAGTTGCCACGATCGGGAGAACGCCCACGGATCTGAAAAGGCAGTCAAGCGCGACCGTAAGGAGCTGTAGTGTTGCCGAGATGGAGTGAGCATCAGGAGAAAGTTATGGTAGTGGTGTGAAGTTGTACATTACAATTATGAAACGATCAACAACTATTGAAATCGACCTCATACTTTTTTTTTGTTTCCTTTTTTTGCAATTGGAATGAAGAGATCAGATCTATGAAAAAGGCAACAGAGAAAGTTACCCTCTTTTTTTTTAGATATTTTTGCTTCAGCAGGTGCTGCTGATTGTCCCTTCCGTTATCGCTTTGCCTCTTTACATCTCCTCTTTTTCTTTCCTAAATGTTTTTCTAAATTTTGCGAGCCACTCTGAGTTTGTTTTCCTCTTTCCACGTGGACAGAATGCGCGTGAGGGAGAATAAAATTTGCTCCTCATCTACGAAGCGCACACTTGCAGCAGACGATCATAGAATCTTATTCGCGGTTTTAGATTTGCAGAAAAAAAAAAAGACACCGATCTTTTGACGATGAGTACGCGACCGGTGGAGGTGTACCCAGCGATGGTGACGCGTGCCGTGCTCAATGCGTACGCCGAGTACCTTCTTGACCGCGCAAAATCAGCGGAAGGCAACGAAGAGGAGCCCGTCAACCCGCAGTCGCGTGCGCATGCGCCGGCATCCGTTGAGGAGGCTTTAGCGCCGCTCGAGGTGTTGTACGGCAAGACGGCGCTCTCCGCCATCGGCATTGCCCTTCACGGAGTGGAGCCGGTGGTGCGCTTTGTGGAGGCGGCGGAAGAGAGGGAAGACCAGGAGGAAGAGGAGGTTGACGTGGATGAAGTTACCTCCGATGATGAGGTGGCGCCGACCTCACCTACGGCAGGTTATGAGCCGAGGAGAGACGATGCAGCGATGAAGCCCAAAAAGGAGGCTCGCTCCACCGCGAATGCTGACGAAGAGCGCGAATTGCTGCAAAGCGAAGAGAACAAATCTAGTCGGCTCGCCACTCCTCAGCAAGCACAGCTGCGCTCTCGTTGCCTCTACCACGTTGGCGAGCACACACTCTTCTCGCCTTATTTCTGCCCCTGCTCCGCCTACGCGTACCAATCCATCCAACGCCAAGAAGTGTGGTGTTGTAAGCATCTCCTCGCGCTACAACTGGCTCTGCGTGTTGAGGCGACCGGACTTCCGCAGGACAACATACGCGTGCGCGTCGTCTCTTCGGAAGAGTTCGCACTATTGCTGCAGCGTGCGCTGTAAGAGAAACGGGTGGCGTCACCGGGTTTTGCGGTTAGCAAGCAGCGAGTTTGAGGTCTCTTGTTTACCCCATCCGCATCGTATCGGCTCCGCCATCTCTTTTCACTCCTTTTTGCTGTTGTTTCTCTGCTACCATTGTTTGAAAAAAAAAAAGAACGTAATTTTGTCTTTTGGACAAAGCACAAAACCAATTTGTACCGATTCTCTTGTCTTACGTTTGCGTAAAACGTTGAACACGCACATTTCCAACTCCATTGCCTGCAATCGAGGAGTACAACTGTGATGCAAAAATACAACTCGTAACAGCTACTTTTTTGTGCTTGGTTTTGCGATCAACTTTCCTTTCCTTCTTTCTCGTCCTTCGGCCTCTCTCCTCGCAGGTTACGCCCGTCGTAGCAACAAAAAAAGCTTTAATTTTAAACCTCTTCTCGTTTCTTCCTTTTACAGATCTTCACATTTTTTCTCTCTTTCTTCTTTTTTGTCACCTGTACATGTTTTTTACGGATATTTAACGCATCAAAAATTAAAAACAAAACCATTTTAGCGAATTTAAGTTTCAGAACCTGCTTTTCTCAGTGCATTTGTTGTTCACTTCCCCCTTGCCTGAAAAGGATCGTTCGAAATAATAATAAGCAGTCAAACAAAAAGCTCTCGCAGTGTAGCATTTTCGCGAGGGTTTCCGTCTTTTACTGATTTACGTGAGTTTTTTTGGAGGGGCGTGTCACGAATAACGCTGCAAGCGAAACCATGCTTCGGTGCAGCACGCGGCTTGCTCGAGGCTACGGCTGCGGTGTCTTCGCGTGTACCGCCGGGAGGTTAAGGAAACGGAGCGATAAAAGTAGTAACCCTTATCCCACCGCGACACGCACGGTCATCTACTCCGCCGCCAGGGCGGGCACGCAGGCACCCGCACAGACCGCCGGCTCTCCGACTACTACTTCTACTTCTCCTTCCTCTTCTTCCTCCTCTCTGTCCTCTACCAGTCCACTTCACTCTAGCATTCGCAACACCCCTAATCCCCCCGCAGGTTTGTCGTCTGGCGCATCCGTGTCCCCCACACAAGGCACCGGTACCAGCAACACCACCATGACGGACGCCGCCGCTTCGCAGCAGCATCAGGACCCGCAGCCGGCCGCCGCCGGTCAGGAGGGTCCGCTGAAGAACTACCCGGAGGTCCTCAACTTCGCCAAGATGGAGGAGGACATCCTGGCGATGTGGCGCGAGAAGGACTGCTTCCAGACCTCCATGAAGTTGTCGGAGGGCCGCAAGCCCTACAGCTTCTTTGACGGCCCGCCGTTCGCGACCGGGCTGCCGCACTACGGCCACATCCTGGCCGGCACCATCAAGGACATGGTCACCCGCTTTGCCTACCAGACGGGCCACCACGTCGTGCGCCGCTTCGGCTGGGACTGCCACGGCCTGCCGGTGGAGTTCGAGATCGACAAGATGCTCGGCATCAAGACGTCGCACGACGTCGCCAAAATCGGCATTGCCAAGTACAACGAGGAGTGCGAGAAGATTGTCACCCGCTACGTCACGGAGTGGGAGAAGACGGTCGAGCGCGTCGGCCGCTGGATTGACTTCGAGCACGACTACAAGACCATGAACAAGGACTACATGGAGAGCGTGTGGTGGGTCTTCTCGCAGCTGTGGGAGAAGAAGCTGGTCTACCGCGGCTTCAAGGTGATGCCCTACTCCACCGCCTGCACGACGCCGCTGAGCAACTTCGAGGCGAACTCCAACTACAAGGAGGTCAGCGACCCGGCCGTCACCATCGCCTTCCAGTCGACCGCCGACGCGAACGCGTACTTCCTGGCCTGGACGACGACGCCGTGGACACTGCCGAGCAACCTCAGCCTGTGCGTGCACCCGGAGCTCGACTACGTCAAGGTGCTGGACGCCAAGACGGGCCGCCACTACTGGCTGGCCGAGGCGCGCCTCAGCGACGTCTACCCGAAGAAGAAGGCGGCCAAGAAGGACAAGAAGGACAAGCACGGCGGCGACGACCACGCTGCCGAGGCGGAGGGCGAGGCGCCGTACACGGTGCTGGAGAAGGTGAAAGGCACGGCGCTGGTGGGCCAGACCTACGTGCCGCTCTTCCCCTACTTCGCCGAGGTGATGAAGGAGACGGCCTTCCGCATCATCCCGGGCACGTACGTCACGACGGACGCCGGTACGGGTATCGTGCACCAGGCCCCGGCCTTCGGTGAGGACGATTACCAGGTCTGCCTCGACAACGGCATCTTCACCAAGGGCGGCAAGTTCGTCTGCCCGGTCGACGAGAACGGCATGTTCACGGCCGAGGTGGCCGACTTCGCCGGCAAGCACGTCAAGGAGGCGGACCCGGAGATTATGAAGTACCTCGAGGCGCACGGCAACCTCGTGCACAAGGCGTCCATTGTTCACAGCTACCCGTTCTGCTGGCGCAGCGACACCCCGCTCATCTACAAGGCCGTCGAGTCGTGGTTCGTCAACGTCGAGGCCTTCCGCGACCGCCTCATCGACTGCAACGACAAGACGTACTGGGTGCCCGAGTTCATCAAGACGCGCCGCTTCGGCAACTGGCTGTGCGAGGCGCGCGACTGGAACGTGTCGCGCAACCGCTACTGGGGCACGCCGCTGCCGATCTGGCACAGCGAGGACTGGGAGGAGGTCATCTGCGTCAGCAGCATCGAGCAGCTCGAGAAGCTGTCCGGCGTGACGGGCCTCACGAACCTCCACCGCCAGTACGTCGACGACATCACCATCCCTAGCAAGCGCCCGGGCATGCCGCCGCTGAAGCGCGTGCCCATGGTGTTCGACTGCTGGTTCGAGTCCGGCTCCATGCCGTACGCGCAGCAGCACTACCCCTTCGAGAACCAGGAGCTCTTCCAGAGCCTCTTCCCCGCCGACTTCGTGTCGGAGGGACTCGACCAGACGCGCGGGTGGTTCTACACCCTCCTCGTGCTCGGCGTCGCCCTCTTCGACGTCTCGCCCTTCCGCAACTGCGCCGTCAGCGGTCTCGTGCTGGCCGAGGATGGCAAGAAGATGAGCAAGCGCCTCAAGAACTACCCGGAGCCGCGGGAGGTCATCGACGCGTACGGCGCGGACGCGCTGCGCATGTACATCATCAGCTCCCCGGTCGTCCGCGCCGAGCCGCTGCGCTTCCGCGAGGCCGGCGTGAAGGGCGTCGTCAAGGACATCCTGCTGCCGCTGTTCAACGCCGCCAAGTTCTTCATCTCCAACTCGAACTACTGCATCGCCGCCGGCGGCCAGGTGTCGCTGAGCGTGCGCAGCACCAACGAGATGGACCGCTGGATCCTCGCCTCGTGCCAGACGCTGCTGCGCTACGTCCGGTCGGAGATGAAGCTGTACCACCTGTACAACGTCGTCCCGGGCATTCTGCGCTTCGTCGTGGACCTGTCGAACTGGTACGTGCGCATGAACCGCCGCCGCATGAAGAACGCGACCGACAGCGAGGACCGCGCGCAGGCGCTGTCGACGATGCTGTACGTGCTCTTCTCCGTCTCCCGCATTGTCGGCCACATCGCACCCTTCGTGGCGGAAATGCTGTACCAGCAGATCAAGCCGCTGCTGCCGGCCAGCGAGCAGGTGGACTCCGTGCACTACCTCATGATCCCCGACGAGGACGCCTCCTTCGACGACCCGGAGCTGGAGCGTGCCATGGCGCGCATGATGAACATTGTCGACCTCGTGCGCGTGCTGCGCGACCAGATGGTCATCCCGATCAAGCGCCCGGTGCGCCAGGTCGTCATCGTGCACCCGGAGCAGGAGTACCTCGATGACGTCCGCAAGGTCGCCGACTACATCAAGGACGAGGTGAACGCCTTCGAGATTGTCCTCTCCAGCAACGACGAGTACGTCGAGACGAAGCTGGACGCCAACTTCGAGGTGCTCGGCAAGAAGTTCCGCAAGGAGATGCCCGCGATCCGCAAGGGCATCCAGGCCATGACGCCCGCCGACGTCGCCAAGTTCCTGCACGAGCAGAAGGGCGTCATCGCCGGGCAGGAGCTGACGATGGAGGACGTGAAGGTGCTGCGCCAGGTGAAGGCCGGCATCACCGACTTCCAGAGCAACACCGACAACGACGTCGTCGTCCTCGTCGACAAGCGCGAGGACCAGGAGCTGATCGACTCGTGGCGCGCGCGTGAGTTCGTCAACCGCGTGCAGCAGCTGCGCAAGAAGGCGAAGCTGCTCGTGTCCGACGACGTCGACGTGTACTTTGAGGCGGAGGAGGCCGAGCTGACGGCGTCGATCCTGAACTGCAAGGAGCAGGTCAGCCAGACCGTGCGCGGCCTGTGGACGACGCTGGACCAGATGCCCAGCGACGCCGAGCTGGTTGCCGAGGAGGACAACAGCATCTCTGGCGTGCCGGTGCGCCTCGTCTTTACCAAGCCGAAGGCGTAAAAGTAGTCTTTTTTGTTTGTGGGTATGTGTTTTGTCATCGTTGGTGGCGTGCACCTGTCTGGTGCGATTCTCAGCTACGCGATGCTTATTTTTTGTCGGTGGTGAAGATTCTTTTCTTTTTTATTTTTGTCGACTACTTCGTTGTCTAAGCGCTTAATTATTGCTTTTCGAGTATTTTCCTGTGCTCTCGCGCTGTCGCGTTTGTCACTGAGCAGAGAAGTAGCAAAGAGGAAAAGAAGATCAAGAAACATTACATCACAGTCTTTTTTTTTTCTATTGGAAGTGATTGTTTTCTTGCCCTCTTCTTTTTCCTCTTCTTTATCTTTACGACCGTTATTCCATTCTGCGCTGCTCTTGTGTGAACATGCGTGCGCTTTTCGCGTGATCCGTTTTAATTTTATTTACCTACTTTTTTTTTGCGTATTTATGCACTTTTTCATTTTCTTTGCTAAACCCGCTTTCTCCTGGCTGTCCTTTCTTTTAACCTGTTGTATCCAAAAAGAAAAATGCTTTTGTCAGAGTGGTTTAGTCAACATCGTTGGCCAAGCTTCTTTGTGGGCATGTTAAAAAGAGAAGTTTAATAGCGGTTGATAATTAGTGAACTAATCATCTATGGTGCACTTTATTTTAATATTATTATTGTATTGGTGTTTGTGATTTGATTCCGTGAATTGATCAAGAGAAGATGTTAGTCCGTATAGGATTTAAACTTTCGTAATGCGCTAATGTTAATTAACCATCGCTAAATGAGAAAGCGTTTGCTTTGCAAGCAAGCTCAATGAAAGAAAGGGATACCTTTTTGCGCAGTGGGAAAGGAGAGAAGCGCAACGTCATGCTGAGTACTTTTGTGTGTCGAACGACGTTTTTCCTATCTCCCCACGTGCTCAAAAAATAGAGGCGTGAAGAGCAAATGGCAAGCTTTTCCATTGCGTCTCACTCCAGTGTCTATTATGCTCTTCTTTTTTTCTGTGTGCCATGCTTGATTACAAAACAGGTTTCTGCGTTCTATCGTTGTTGTTGAATTGGAAGTTGACCCCGTGGCGATTAAACCAGTAAAAAAAGGATTTTTGCAGAGAACAAACCCGCGCTTCCTTTTCATTTTACAGCAATTTTTACGGTGATTTGAAAACTTATTTTTTTTTTAAGAAAAAATCAATGCTTTTGAAAACACAGGACGTAATCTTGGAAAATTAAATCTTAGCTAAGCCAATAAAATAACCAGATGTGGAGACTAGTGGAAAACCGCTGCGTGTCCCTTTCAGTTTGGTACATTTTTAGGTAGAGAAAGATGCACATGAGCGATGCCTCCTCGCCAGAAGACAAGAATTAACAGCTGCTGCTTTTTGTGTGACAAAAAGTCAAAAGAACCCTGATGGTCATGTCGACTCGATGGATGTCCGTTTTCCCACAGCGTGCTTCACTGCAAGGTTTTTTCCTCCCTCATCTTATACCTTCACCTTTCGATATTGCCCACTTCGTATTCTTATCCATTGTTGACTCAATTCTTTCCTCTTCCTCTTTTCCTGTCACAGTGCGGACTAGAGATCTCTGCAGACAAGCGAACAGTTGCCACTGCCGCTTCTGTATTTCTCCATACTTTCCCAATTCGGTTTTTTTTTTTTGAAATTTTCCGGCGTGTGGAATTTACAAATCTCTCTCTCTCTCTCCTTTTGGTCTTCGCGATGTCGATCCTGCGTACAGCTCTCTCGCTCCTGGACGACACCGTCTATCTTCTGCTTGCCGTCACCACCATCGCGCTCGTGGCCGTGGCCGTGGCGCTCAGCCGCAACGTCTACCGCGATGCCCTGCGCAGTCAGGCCCGCTCCAACCTGCGCCGCGAGGATGCCCTCTCCAACGATCAAAAGAACTTTCTCCGCTCCATGCAGGCGGAGGAGAAGGTAGAGGAGGTACTGCGCAAGGCCGGGTGGAGCGACATCTTTCTGCGGCGCCGCGTCGCGGTGGCCCGAGTTGGTCACAACCGTGAAATTGACGTGGTAGCGGTGGGACCGGTGATTCTCGTGGTGGAGGTGAAGAACTGGCAGGGCTTCGTGTGGAGTCACGGCTCGAGCTGGTACCAGTGCCGCAACCGCCGCACCATGGACACGCTCCAGTTCGAGGACGTGCAGGAGGACAACGTGGAGAAGGCGGCCGCGCTGCGCCGCTACATCGAGAACGCGCGACGCGTGCAGCTGCCCGACTCGGATCTCGTGCAGGCTGACGCGGTTATCTTTGGCCACGACAAGAACAAGCAGAGCAGTCGCGGAACGTGGTACTCTGACAGGGCGATTCACAAGGTGTGCGGCAAGTGTGTGGTGCCGGTGGTCGTTTTCACCAATCCGCGTGTGAAGCTGGACCCCGCGACGGTGAAGGCGAAGAAGTACATCTTCACCCTCGACACGTTCGGCGCCTTCGCGCAGCAAGTCGTGCGCGGTAACATCGACCTTGACGCGCTGAACGAGGTGGTGACCCCGTCACCGTGGTCGTCGTGGATTCCGTTTCGGAAGTCCACGGCGGCGCCGCACGTAGCACCGGCCGGCACACGGGACTCCTTCCTCCTCACAGAGGAGCAGCAAGACAACGTCGCGGCTGTGGTGGATGTGATGCGCACGTGGGACCTTGTCTACCTGCTTGATCGACGGCTGCTTACCGGTGACTTGCAAGGGATCGACGCCCCCAGCGCTTTCTGCTCCTACGAGCGGAAGCACCTGCTCGACATCAACGTCCGCTGGAATCGCGGTCTCTTAGGCCTTGCCAAGACGTTCTTCACGAACAACGCGGGGACGGTGGAGCTTGTGCTGGCGACGGCGAAGCGGCTGGCGAAGAAGCGCAACGAGAAGAAGCCGCGTAACGCGCAGGGCAACATCGTCTTTCCCATGGTGCCAAAAAAGAAAAAGGCGAACGACACCATTGTGATGAAGATGGCTGGTACGGCGGAGCTGAAGACAATTCTACTGTGCGACGTGGACCGAGTGCAACTCAGCCACCACCTCTACGAGAGCGAAAAACAGTTGGAGTAGTTGTTGACGCCGACGTTGCGTTGGCGGCACGGACACCTTTGCCAAAATATGTTCTTGTTGTTGTTTGATTTGTGAAATGCGCCGTTACATTATGTTGCTCTTGTTTTTTTTTTTTTTTAATGCGCCTTTTTCCGTCTACGATTAATTAAATTGTTTTCTTTCCATTAATACCAAAGTATTACTAAATGCTCAATTCAGCTTTCCAAGAAGTTATCGGTGACTTGTTAGGGACAATTGTTACAGATGCTGACAAATGTGCGGCAGTGAGAAACCCCAAAAATCTCTTCTCTTACATTCGAATCTGATTCTCTTTGCCATTCCCATTTTTTTTTAATCCACCATCCTTGCTTAAACCAATTTGCACGTGAAACAGAAACAGCTACACGCACACACATAAACAAAAGGTACTCGCGTTGATGCTCACACGCTCGGTGGTGCGGCTTTGGACTCCCAAGTACTTCCGGGGCCAGAGCAAAGCCGCATGCCACCCCGGTCCGCGACGTGCGCGGGTGGTGAGTGAGGCAGGGCAACCTTCCGCCGCTGCCAAAACACTCGCAACACCACATCCAGGTCCTCAACAAAAATCCAAACCGACGTTTTCGGCACCCAAATCCCCTTCTCTCTCGTCATCGCCGGCAGCCGCGGCGTCCGCCTTGCCGGCTCCGCAACGAACAGCAGTTCCCTCCGCACCGCCGAGGCCGATTGTGCAAAAGGCGCAGGAGCTGCTAGTTCAGCTGTCCCACCCCGACATCGCCGCGTCACCCGCCACAGCTGCTGGTGCTGCTGCTGCC
>JASAOP010002579.1:27500-35956 GCA_030849055.1 Crithidia thermophila | reverse complement strand
TCTCACAATTCATCACGAAGTTACCAGTCCGTAGTAGACTGTCTTATTTTTGTTTTTAGTACTAAAATTATTATTATTAACTTTTTTTTTTTTTTTAAGCTAGCTAGAGGAATTTCTCAAAAATGTTTGCGCAGAAAAAAACCTTGTTTTCTATGTATTTGCCCTTTTTTTTCTCGGAAATATACACTGTCTTTTAAGTTGAATTTAATGAAGGTTAATTTTATTTTTGTGCCTCAGCAAACAGATCAATCCGTGGGCCTCTGAATGCGAGGGAAAATGTGGTATCCTCCTACGTTGCAGCAGAGGGGATTGAAAGAGCCGGCGAACTCAAAAATTTGGCCCCTTTAAGCTTTCGCTGTGAAGCGTTCTGATGATCAACTGGTGATTGGTAGCAGTGATGCCTATTGGAGCTCCTGTGTTTAGGAATTTTTCATCAACTGTGCGCAGGCAAGTTGTCTGAAAGCGATTTAATTAGAATGAGGTGATGTCCTCCATTCCGTGATTGAGTGTGATGTGAATCTTCCACTTCCCCTGCTCTTCTTCTCTTTTCAATCTGTGACTTTGGAAATCTGGTATGCCTCATAGTTTGATCTTTATTGCAGTTTTTCTGGATTCCGGCATCCGTATAACCGAAAGGAAATCGCATCGTTTTTTGTTTGTTTGCTTGTTTCTAGCTCAATGGCCTTTGCGACGGCGCGTCTGTCGCTTCCGGAGCAGTGTCGGCAGGTGGTGCTGCTGACCCAGATCGATGCCGTGAGTGCAGCCTACGCGTGCGCGCTTGCCACGTCTCCGTTGGTTCCGCAGAATTGTCGCGTAGTGGTGTGGGATGTCGCCCAAAGTGCAGCACTGCCGTCGTCCAACGCCAACAACGAAAGCCCCCAGGCGAATGTTGACGCTGGCAAGAACAACGCGGTGTCTAGTGACAGTAGCGCTGCCCCAACGCCGTCTCCTGAGTCTCTCACCAACGCCGCTGCCCTTTCTCCAGCATCGGCGGCAGCGGCGCACGCAGCCTTTCTCAAGAGTGTTAAGCTTATTGAGTCGAAGATGCGGGAGAGCCGAGTTCCACGGCCGGCGGCGTCGGTGACCCACATGACGCAGTTCTTTTACGGCGGTGTGTCTCCGAAACTGGAGGAAATTGCGGGGATGATGCAACGCATCGATCTCGTGCACGGCGCAGCAGCCGACGTCGCTGTGGCGACCGCAAGCGGAAGGCTGGCCGTGGAGAGTTCTGCGTTCGTCGTGGTGCTCAACTCGCAGACGCTCGGCGCAGACACCGAGGCGTCGCTGAAGCCCTACGAGCTCTTCCTACGTGCTGTGTGGGGAGTGAATGGGCACTTTTCCTCCTCCGCCGCCGCTTCCTCTGCTTCCACGGCGTCGCTGCCGCCAGCGCAGAAGCGGACAGGCAGCTTGATTATTCTCGCTGACGAGGCATACCGCCAGCCGGCGTGTACCATGGTGCAAGCCATCGCGGCGGAGGTGCCCACCACGGTGACGTGGTACGTGCAGCTCGCCTACGTGCACGCGCTGGACCCGCCAGCGCTGGAGTTCGGCGCCACGGCGGCGGTCGTGGAAAGCCGCACCGGGCTGTCCCACGGCGGCACGCTGCCTGTGCTGTGTGCGGCGAACGCGGTGGGTGTCCTGCGACACTTTCCGGTGTGTCGCAGCGAGCCAGCAACGATCAGCCCTGTCGACGTGGCCCTCAACGCGGCGCTATTGGGTCTCCTCTTTCTCCGTCAAGGCGAACTGCCCGAGTGCAGCAACATCATCCGACCCGCGCCGGCGTCTGCGGAAGTGAAGGATACGTCAGCTGCGGCTGCGGCTGCCCACGTGTCGGTACCCGTGCGCCACCACATGGGCTCTTTCGCCGTTGCAGAGTCGCACACGGCGACGGAGACGACGCTGGTGTGGGGCATGTTTGGTGAGTACCTGATGGGCTACTACGGTCGCTTTGCCACGGTCATCGCCGCCGCGTTCCCTGTGTCCGGTGTGGTGACGCCGTCGCCGGTGCTGCAGTTTCCGTTCAGCGTGAGGGATGTGGTGAACTTTGGACCCGAGCCGCGGTGCCCCACTTACCTGCTGGAGGGCTGGCNCGCGCGGCGGAGTCACAGGCGAAGGCGGCCGCCAAGGCAGCAAGTTCGCGGACGCGCGGCTCTGCGGCGTCCTCGTTTTCCCTCCCACCGTACCACCTTGGCGACTTCAATGTGGGCACCTACCAGTACATGCTGCGGCGCTTAACGGCCCACTACCCGCTCATGCCCTATCACCAGTGCGTGGCACTGTCAGCGGTCGACTGGGAGGCGTACATCTCCGTTGTCGCGAGGGCCGCGCTGGTGCACCTGGCGACGTGCGCGCTGACTAAACCTGTCGACGACACGCCGGCCGCCGCGGCGGACAGACGGACGACGACGACGATGGCGAGCCGCGGCAGCAGCACCAGCATCGCGAGCATTGCCGGTGTGAAGGAGACGCCAAAGGAAGTCGCTGCCAGCACCCCAGCAGTTCACCAGGAGGATGTCGTCAGCGCACCCGCCCCCATCGCAGCGGACCCGTTGGTGCCCTTCGGCTTTCCAGAGCCGCGCCGCAGCTTCACCAACGACATTGTTTACCACGGTGAGGAGCGCATTCCGCCTTTTCCCTCCCTCACCCGCTCTGTTCTCTCGGCCGCCACCTTCCTCCACCGCACCGCGATGCAGCCGAACGGCTACCGCGCGGACATGACCCCCGGCATGACGCCCAAGACACTGGTGACGATTCTCGCGCAGCCGCACATTCAGCAGCTCATGACCGCGCTCGCCGCGAAGGACGGCGCGACGAGGGCGGATGTGGAGGCGCAGGCGAAGAAGATTCTGCTGATCGCCGGCGACACGCTGAACCACGCACAGTGCCGCACGATGGGCCTCATGGTGCGCAAGATCTTCAAGCGCATCTACCAGCGTGTCAATGTCAACCACGGCGCCTTCGAGCGGCTGCACCGACAGCTGCAGATGCCGCGCGTCGCGCTCGTGTTTGTGCCCTTGCACCGCTCCTACGTTGACTTTCTCATTCTGTCCTTTCTCCTGGCGGAGATGCAGGCGCCGATGCCGCACATCGTGGCAGGCGACGGCTTCTTGAGCATGGGCCCGATCGCGACACTGATGCGGGGCAGCGGAGCCTTCTTTATGCGCCGCACCTTCCGCGGCGACCCCCTCTACGCCGCGCTTTTCAAGGAGTACGTGCGGCAGATGACGCTATCCCACCGCCCTCTCGAGTTCTTCATCGAGGGCACGCGCAGTCGCACCGGCAAGACGATGGCGCCGAAGATGGGCATTCTGAAGTTCGTGTGTGACACCTTCTTCGACCCGGCGCAGCAGGAGCTCGACGACGTGCTGTTCCTCCCGGTGAGTCTCTCGTACGATGAGCTGCTGGAGGCGCACATGTACGCCAAGGAGCTCCTCGGGGAGCCAAAGCCGAAGGAGAATCTGTCCAACTTCTTCAAGGCGAGCAGCACGCTGCAGCGCATGCACGGCAGCATTAATCTGCACATGGGCGACGCCATCTCGCTGCGCTCGCTGAAGGAGCACCCGCAGCAGTGTCCGCTGCCGTACCTGCCGAAGAGCGACGCGCACGACTCGGCGAAGACGGGCGGCGTGGCAGGCAGCGGAGGACGCAGTGGAGCAGCAGGGCCTGGCAAGGCGAGCAAATCGGTGGAAAGCGGTGTCTTGTCGCCGCGCAGCACGGCGGTGCTGAACACGACACCAGCCATCGTGAAGGCGCCGTCGCCGACGCCGCCGTCCATTCTCGGCAGTGTGGCGTGGCACCTGACCTACCAGCTGCAGCGCAACATCGTCATCACACCCGCCAGCATGGTGGCGGCGCTGCTGGAGTGTTTGAGTCCGTACTACTCCTCGCGCGGAACTCGTGTAGAGGGCAAGAAGAGCAGCTCAGCCGCGGCGGAGGCGGGAGAGGCTGCGGCCCCTTCGCGCTTTGCCACCGCGGCGGCGGTGCCGTTGGCGCAGATGGAGCAAGGCGTGGTGTGGCTGCGCGGGATTCTGCTTCGTCGCGGTGCCCGCCTGTCCGCTGAGGCCGCGCTGTGGAGTGCAGGGCGTGTGGTGAAGACGGCGCTGGGCAACCTCTACCGCTTCGCCCACCTGTCGGACGGCATGTCCGCGGTCGCCTACAAGCCTGACGATGTGGTGACGCGGCTTGGCGTGAACATCAGCACGAACCAGCTCATTCACGTTTGCATTGACGAGGCGGTGGTGGCGGTGGTGGCGCAGGCCTTTGGCTCGGCCACAACGCCGCACCGCCCACCGACGGCGGAGAGCGCCACCGTATGCGGAATGCGGGTGGTGAAGTCGGACGTGCTGGCGAACCAGACACAGCTGCTGCAGCGCCTGCTGTCGACGGAGTTCCCGAACTACGCATCGAGTGCCCCGCTGAGTTTTAACTCGTGGCTGGAGTGCACCGTGAACCGCCTCCAGCGCGACCAGCCGCCACCGATGGGAGAAGGCAAGTCCGTTTCCAACGCCGCCGCTCTCGCGAGCGAGTCCGCAGCAGCAGCCGCCCCGCCCTCCCATTCGCAGGCGCCGTCCACGAACTCGAACGCCGCGCTGACCTACCTGCCGGTGACGCAGTACTACTACTTTCTCCTGCAGCTCATCTGCCCGCACCTGGAGGCGCTCTACGTGGTGCTCACGGCGGCCCTGACGCTGCTGAAGGCGTACCCCGGTGTGCCTCTCGGGGCTGCCGACGTCGTCGTCACCACGCAGCGCACGTGCCGCACCTTGTACGAGGAGGGCAAGCTGAACTACGCCGTGACAGCCAACAAGGAAACACTGCAGCACTATTTTGAGAGCCTCCTCGGCCTCTCGCTC
Organism: Crithidia thermophila; assembly: GCA_030849055.1. Taxonomy (NCBI): domain Eukaryota; phylum Euglenozoa; class Kinetoplastea; order Trypanosomatida; family Trypanosomatidae; genus Crithidia; species Crithidia thermophila. The sequence continues at coordinate 31,103 of JASAOP010002579.1, read as the reverse complement.
CTGCAGCTGGACCGCCTTCCCCCGCCGCCACCGCAGCCCGCGGCGTCTGGGGCGAAGGCGAAGAAGGCGAGTCAGGGTGCGGTGGTGTACAAGGCGGGCGTGGTGGGCCAGCAGAAGGCGCTGGAACGGCTGGATGTGCTGTCGGCGCAGGTGCACAAGCTCCTCTGGTACCCGGCTGCAGAGGCCGAAAGCGTGGTGGACGCCGAAGTGGTGAAGGAGCGGTTGCTGAAGGTGTACAAGGAACTCGCGCATCCTGCCAAAATGTAGAGGTCTCGTGTCGCTGTGTCAGTGGTCTACGGTCAAGGTAGTTTGCTACTCAGTGCTCTTTATTTTTTCTTTTCTCACTTTGCTGTGCCTACGCGTCTTCATCGCAAGCGGTTGTACTTGTGTTAGTAGTGACAAATTGTACTCTGATTGTTTTCTCTTGGTTACTTTTCCATGCTTATCTTTTTTTGTGTTTTGTTTTCTGATTTACCTTGTTAAAATTTCTAAATTGTCGTGTCTTTTACTTGGAGGCGGGCTCTCTGACCTTTGGGCAGTAGCGAAGGCTGTCGTTCCATTGCTTTCCGCGTTCTCGAAAGTGTCTGTAGTTTCTATACATTTGTGACAGCGCTTTTTTCTTTTCTTTTCTGTCTAGAGCTTTTTTTCTTCCTCGTTGCTGCAGCGTTAGTTTGACTGCGTAATAAACCGGGTCGTTAATTCATTCATCTTTAACAGTAACAAAAAGCTAATTACTTGCAATTTAGGTCTCTTTGCATCTTCCCTCGACTCTGACGTGGTTGAGAATTGTAGCGTTGAGGATGAAGTCCCTTCAGCAACTGCGCACCCGCATGCATCAAAATAGAGGCAAGTGGCAGCAGCTTAGCAGCGCCAGCCTCCGCTATTCATTATTGCTTTCTTCAGACAATCCTTGTATTTTTATTGTTTTCTCAATGTGTTCTTTTTCCTCTCTCTTCCCTCTTTGTCTCCTCTTTTTGCTTTCACTTAAATACGACACTTGGTTAAAACATTTGCAGCAAGCAATCTGTTCGTTTTTGCAGCAATTCTACTATACATTTCTTTGCTGTTACGCGGTGCTTTTTTTTGCGCCAGATTTGCTGCCTGTATTACGTCAAAAGAAAATCACAGAAGAAAAAACCCTTTCTCAACCGGTCCGACTATTTCATATTTTCTTTTTCATCACTTAAAAAAAAGGTCTCTTTGTCTGACATTCTGAGAGCGCAGACAAGTTGCTTCTTTCCACACCATTTCGATTCAAACGTTGGAGTTGTGTGGTGCGCAGCATCCGGTTTTCTTTTTTGTGTGTCGAGGCGTGCTGTCTTGTGATCTTGTATTTATTTACACATCTGATAAACGAGACGTGAGTCAAGCCACTAACTAGAGCATTAAAACCACATTCCACATTGTCAACGTTTAAAAACAGATTAGAAATCACAACGACGGCAAAATTTTCACTTGATCGAACTCTTTTTTTGTCTTTTATATACGTTGCCTCTTTGTTTTTTTTTTTCGTTTTTTTTTTGTCGGTTTGTTTCCTTCTCAATTAGCAGTCATCACTTTTCTTCCTTCTTCGTTTCTCCTCATCTTCCTGCGTGCGATTCATACACTTCGTGCACCGTTGACTGCCTTTCTGTACTTCTGCTTCTTTACTTTATTTTATTTTTGTTTTGCGACGAGAAATCTTCTTGGTTTTGCTCTCAAAAGCAGAGTCTCCTCTTGTGTTACGGGAAAGCTCGTATAAAGAACAGCAACAGGGAACAGGAACGCGACTTTCTCGTTTGTTTCTTTCTTTTTCTTTAGTAGGTGTGCTCAGTGTTGCCATGGCGACCGAGAATCGAGAGCCGTCCGCCTCTGCGGTGCTCGCGGAGCGGAGCAACACGTCCGTCTTCTTCCACAGCAACTACGACCGCTTCAAGGCCTTTCTGATCGAGCAGTACCTGAAGGTGCGACGGCGGGCGACAGCGCTCGTTGCCTTTGTCCATGTCACGCTCCGCTCGCTCTACTTCCCAGACGAGGTGTCGCTCTACACGGACACCTTCATCCGGCTGCTGTTCAGCGTCTATTACATTCCGTATCTGGTCATGGTGCTATCGCTGACGCACGCCGCGATTGAGCGGATTGTGTGGGTGCTGGTGATGCCGGTGACGCAGGAGATGGAGCGGCGCCCCTACAGCACCTCGAGCGTGTGGACGCTCATCTCCGGCCTCAGCTCCATTTCGTCCCGCATGCTTCCCTTTGCCACGTTGGCGGTGGCGGCGGCGACGGTGGGGCACAAGCTCATGAACTGCGTTGCCGAGGCGATGGTGGACGCATACACGACGCAGCGCGACCTCGACTACCCGCTGCTGCGTGCGCGGGCGCGGTTCACGTCGAAGAAGCGGTCCCGCATCGCCATTTGTGCGGTGGTGGCGACGACGCTCGCCGTCGTGCTGGTGCTGCTGTGCCACACGAACGCCTTCGTGGAGTGGTCGGGCAGGCAGCCGTGGGTGACGACGGCGAGCTGGATTGTGTGCGTGGTGCAGGTCATCTTTGTGCTCACGACGGTGCTGCGCGAGGCCCCGCTGGAGGGCACCCCGCTCAACCGCAGCCGCGTGTTTCAGCGCGCGGAGCCGCGGACGGACGACCTGCTGCGACAGCCGCAGCTCCCGGCCAAGCACGAGGAGGAGGGCGAGACAGTGCCGACCGCACCGTTCCTCGAGCCGGCGGCTGCGGCGCTGTCTAACCCGGGCGAGAGCCGCACCACGTCGATGGTGCACGAGGCGGGCAGCGACGTCGACGACGACAAGGAGAAGAAGGCACCAGCGACACCGAAGGAGAAGAGGAAGAAAAAGGCGACGGAGGAGGACAAGGCGTCCACCCGTGACGGGCCGTTGGGTGCATCTCTCACGGTCACGACGCCTTTCCACCCGCTGCTGTCGACGGAGCCGACGACGCCGCTGCCGGAGCGGGGCGGCAGCAGCGCGGGGGCGAGCGAGACGCCGACCCCTCTCCGCGGCAGCGCGTCGCGGCGCGAGCACAGCCACCAGTGGGGCAACGCGTCCATGTCGGAGGTGCTGGTGTCGTACGTCGAGGACGACTGGTGGCGGCACCACATCCACACGATGCGGTACATCGCCTTTGTCATGGTGGTCCTTTTCACCGTCGCCTTTGCCGTCGCGCAGGGCCCTGTCTTTGGCGTCATGTCGGGTGTGATGATCGTGTCGTACCTGAATCTGCCGCACCTCTTCGCGTACACGACGCTGTCCGTCTCCGGCGCCATCACGCGCACGCTGCGCTCTTTTACGTGGCTGCTGCGCCACCTCGACGCCCTCTTCCCCTTCCTGGTGATCGTGTCGCCGTACCAGGTGCTGCTGGTGAGCGCGATGCTGTTTTACCGCCGCCACGCGCAGCTGTGCATGATGCTCCTGGGTGTGAACATGCTGCTCGTCGCGCGCGCCATCGACCTTGTGCGGGAGTTCGATGTGACGGTGCAGGGCTCTGTGCTGTGGAAGTACGCTAGCTCCGGCGCGCTGCTGCCGCCCTCGCTGGCGATTGTGCTGGAGGACGGCTACGAGAAGAACTACCAGTCGCCCGACGTGGTGAGCCTTGACATGTCGGTGGACA
>JASAOP010002579.1:0-22500 GCA_030849055.1 Crithidia thermophila | reverse complement strand
CCTCCGTCGCCTGCGATGAGCTCTTCGGGTCCGCCTTCACGGACGTCGCGTCTGCGACAGGGACCTGCTGCTCGCTCGCGTTGGGTTTTGCTTCTGCCGGCGGCTTGTCGGAGGGAGGGGATGGTGGTGGGGTGACAGGGGACGATGAGCAGAAGCGGACATGACTGCCGCACGCCGCCAGCGCGGACGAGCTGCGGCACAGCACAACAAACGTTCGTCGCCCGAGCATCTCGAAGTTGCAATAATAGTAAGAAATATAGTAATAAAAGAAGTAAGAAGGGGAGCAATAGAAATGGCAGTGGTCGGACAAAACAACAACAAAAGGAGGTTATAGTGGGACTGTGAAGACAAAAACACGCAGAGAAAAGAGGAAAAGGGGGGATTGGCAGCCTCTCGTAGAAGAGCACGGCGAAACGTTACACGAATGTCGATGCCAAAATCCTCGAGGATGTGCAATATGAAGCAGCAGAGATTTACTGACAAAAAATGCTGACTAGCCGCGTTGCTCCACCTGCTGCTGATGCTGAAATGTAAGTACGCGGTGGAAGTACGAGGGAGCGGTATTGGCAGCGCAGCAAAAAGCATGAAGAACAAAAAGGTGAGGAAGAAGAAGTGTTAGTAAAGAGAAGGAAAGGGGGGAAAAAAGGATCGAATGACGCACACCCTCCTTTAGAAAGAAGGAAACGCAGAAAAAGACCTTCGGTGAAAAAAACTGAACGGTAGGAGTTGCATTCCAAATCACAAGATCACAATGGCAATGGCAGAGAAGGAGCACGTGCAAAAAACACAATGCTAAGCTCATTTTTTTTTTCTCCTGTTGTTATAAATTTGTTGCTCGATAGCAATTTCAGAAAAACGAAACATGCTGGAAAGAATAGCAAAAGCAGAAAATGGACGGTAAACATGTGTTATCCTAAACGGCTGTGTGTGTGCGGGGCCGAAAAAAAAAAAAGAGAGAAAGTAGCTACGGCGCTGCGTCATCCCTGCCAACCACCGCGTACGCAGCATGCTGACCACGCACTTTCTGTGGATGTCGCTTGCGACTGCACAGTTGGCGCACCGCCCTTCGCGGCACCGTCAGCGCCACCACCAGCACAAGCACCACCACTGCCAAAAGGCCTCTTTTGACCAAGCTGCCCGACTTTGCTCGAGTGCCCTCCAGGGCAATGGTGAGCTTCACGCCGGCGGCACTACCCCCCTCACGCGCCGCGGCCGTCACCTCAAGCACATCTCGCATCAGCGCGGGCCGGTGGAGGTTCGTGCGCTGCAGCGCGTACGTCAGGTGCACGCAGTAGCGCTGCCGCCGGAACAACGGCGCCTCCATGTCTCCGTCACCGCACCGGCTGAAGTCCAGCCGCTGCCCCTGCTGCACGCAGCTGCGATGCGGAGGCTGCAGCACACACCCCTGCTGAGGGGCACGCGTCAGCCGCACCTCCACGGCATCCATGGCATCGTCTTCGTCCTCGTCGTTTGCGACGTTGTCCTCCGCCTCCGCGGCAGTGAAGCGAGCGGTCAAGTGGAAGGGGTGAATGGGCTGCCGCGGCGGCACAAAACCCCACCGCTCCGGCACGGCGATGCGCACAAACCGCGACGCGTCGGGTGCGATGTCGGTTCGCCACGCGCGGTCCTCCGCAATCACCAGCGGCCGCCACACCACCGTGCGCTGGCTGGGCCACGACGGAGGATACGGCTGCACAGTGAAATTCGCCACCGCAACAGCCTCGCCAGCCACGCTCTCCTTGTTGATGAGACACACCCCAGTAGACGCGTTGCTTGCCGCCGCCTTCAGCACTGCATGCACCGCCAGCTGCGGCAGCGGCTCACTTTTAAACCCAACAACGATGCAGCCCTGCGTAAGAGACGGCCAGTAGCCGTGCACGCCAAACTTCCACGTCCGCGGGAGCGGCCTTAGCGATCGTGCGTACGACGTTCGCAGCCTGGCCTCCACCGTCGACGTGTCCCCTCCACCCCGCAGCGCGACGCACTCATAGACCTGCCACGGAAACACCGCATTGAGCCTATTGTAATGGTGCCAGCCGAGCAGCGCCGTCTCCACGTCCGGTCGTGCGGACATGCGCAGCACATGGAAAGTGGTCTCGCCGAAAAGCCTCCTCATCTCCGTGGGAGAATGCGCAATGTCACCGTTATTGCCGTCGTTGACGTGAGCTGCCGGTAACAGAAAGGCCGGCCGCACTGCAGAGTCAGGCCACGCGCGAATGTGAAGGACAACTTCGTGGACTTGCAACGGAAGCTGCACCGGCCACACAACGTAGCGGATTATCTCTTCTGCAGCTTCCTCTCTAAGGTCTTTCGCTGCCGTTCCCTTCTCCCCGGTAGCCGCGTCGGTGTTGGATGCTGTAATGGGCGGCGTGTAGACGGCCCAGAAAGGCTCAGCAAACTTCTGAGAGGAGGAGTTGCTTGCCACCCCGCCAGCAGCCAGCACCGATCCAACAGTCAGCGGCTCCCCCACGTACGGCGAGCACTCCTGCAGACAGCACACACAGCCCCCATCCGCGCTAAGGCTGGAGCGTATCTTCGCCATCGCTCCACCCGTCAGAGGCTGCTGCGGGTGCGGCGGCGTGCAGTGCCCAAAGAGCCACTGGCCTTCCTTGCTCGAGTTGTCGCACGCCGGCAGGCGGGACAAAGTGCCGTGTGACGGGAGAGAAACAAAACGAATTTCCCGTGGCTGTGCTGCCGAGGGGAGCTGAGCGGGAGGCACCGCAGCACTACCCAATGACGATACAAGCAGGCGCAACGGGTTTGCAGCATGTCGGTGCACAAAACTGTGCGTGCTGACGATGGGTAACGTGCGCACGCTGTTCTCCAGTCCCAACTCTTTAAGGATCGTCTCGGTGGGTGTCGCCGCGCCGCTGCGGCACCGTTGCGGTGCTGCTTGGAAAGTAACGCTCATCGAGCTGGGTGCCGCCTCGATGATCGGAACGGCAATATCGACCCCATCACGCACGGCAGCCGTGTTGTCGGTAGTCGAGCCGCAGGAGGCCGACCACCACGATGCTGGGGGCAGGTAACGCAGCAGCTGCGCTCGTCCTACCACCTCAACATACTCGCGTCCGTCGACAACTTTCAAACCTGTTTCGGGTGTGTTGAGATCAACAGGCAACACTCTGCGCCACCGCAGCCCGCGCCGCGCATCCGCTGCAGTGCTTGGCACCGCTGCGCTAAACAGCTGCCCAGAAAACCCGAGAGCTGGGTCCGCGCGCACGTACACTCGGTCAACCAACCGGCGCAGCAGCGATGGCAGCAGTGAGAAGACGTCGACGACGACGGCAGACGCATTCGCTGCGTCGAAGTGCACCTCCTCGCGCGTCTGAGCAACCATCCTGTTCAGACTCTCAAAGATCCTTGGATCGAAAACGCGCGCTTTGCTTACCGCGCCGCCTGACACGTGCTCACCAGGAAGAAGGCGATGCGCGCCGAGTGTGTAAAATCGCACCGCTCCCACCAATCTAAAAACTGTCTGCAGCAGCGCTTCAGTTGCGTTGTCGGTACGCTGCGCCGGCAAGAGAAGCGCGCCTTGCTCCTTCAGTGCAGCCGTAGAAGCTGTCTTGGTGAAATTGTAGGTGGCAGACAGCGTCATCTCGCACACCTGCCCGTCGGTTAAGCACGCCACGCAGTGCGGAGACGCCGGCATTGTCACCTGAAAAGACGGCGTGCCAGCGAAACTCATCGCACACAGCTGCTTGAGCTCAAATGTGCTGGTCATCGTCGCGGCAAAGTCCGACGGCGTCGCAACGGCACTGATCAAAACGGAGTTCTCCGCGTCGGACACTAACACGTCAGCTGTGGTGATGGTGGAGCGCGGGGGCGGCGACCAGGCAACATTTAACACACCCGTTCGTGTGAAGTCCGCACTTCCACGCTGGCGAGCGCGGTAGCCAATTGAGCACAGCGGTGGAAATCCCTGCCCTGCAGACGCCTCTGCCGAATAGTTCACCGTGGACAGGAACTCCGCCATGGCGTCGTGCACCTCCTCCTCGGTCAAGTCTACCCGAAACCGGATCTGCGTGCTGGGTGGGAAAAGAAAGGGAAGCGTGTCGATGCGGTGCGCCTGGGGAAGCTCGTCAACGCCGTCACCGTGGTGGGGATCATTGACCGCTCCGTCGTTATTATCATCACCGTCGTCGTCGTCTTCTTCTTCGCCGTCGACGTTGTCCGCAAGATTGTTTGCTGCGGCGTCGTTGCCTCCCTCCACGGCGTACAGGACGCATGGCGAAAGCTGATCAACGCCATCAAGAGCGAACAGCTCCACCACGTCGAGCGCCTGCATGGGCGTTGGCTCATGCTCGAGCTCCGCCTCACTCACTTCTGCGGCAACGGTGGCGTTGGCTTCGACGGTGATATTCCACAACGACGACAGCAGCAACAGCGGTCGGCGAGTGTAGCGGAGCACATCCGCGGCGCCGTGAGGCTGCCAGTGTCGTCGCAGCTCCGCGCGCAGCGCCAGCGGAATCGGGAGCACCTTCGTGTCAGCAGCATACGAATCGTTAGGAAGGGGAAGAGGAGGAGGCGAGGTCAAGGGATGTGCTTGCCCGCCGTCGTCGTCGTCGCCGCCGTTGTCGGCCTCATCTCCGTCATTGTCTGCTGTTCTCGGTAGCGGTGGTGGTGGTGGCGTGGTGGCGAGGTCGTCCATCCATCTCCACCCATCCACCCACACAGTCGAGACGGGACGCACCGGCTCAAAGGTCAGTGGGACCGTCAAGAAGACTAACAGAAAGGGCTGGACAGGGTGGTCGTGCGTAACGGGAGTCGGCATGAAGCGCAAAGGCACGGTGTCATTCACGAGCACGCCGTCCGTCTCCAGCTGCGACTCATTGATGCTGAGCAGCGGCGGCGGGCAGTAGCTGACGGTGCCAGCGCCGTAGTCGAGGGAGGTATCTCGTGTGACGTTGACCAGCGTGCGCTGACGGCGGCTTGGGTCTTGCAGGTGCGGCGAAGGGGACGCAGCCCGCGCGATGTCGCCGCTCCAGAGGTGGCCGTGCGTCACTGCGCCATCGACGATGACGCTGCCAGGGTAGCCAACCTGCTGCGCGAGGACGAGGTCGAGGTCCAGCACGAGGCAGTGGCTGCGCAGCACGACGTACTGCAGCGTGTTGGACGCGTCGTAGGCCACTTTAAAAGGTGTTGGAGGCGACTGCGCGCTCACCTGCCACGACGACGGCAAAACAGTGCTTATGGTCAAGAGCACAAGTGCTAAAAAAGGGACCACACGAAGCATTGCGATGTGTCAGATAAAAGAAGAGTGAGAATTTACAACAAGTGCAGCTTAATATTAAAGCCGAAACTCTGAGTGAAAGTGAGGATGAGTGAAGAACACACGCACAGAAAAAAAAAAAGAGTTTTACTGCCGTGCTGACACTAGCCGGGTGTGAAGAGGCGCAGAGTCACAGCTCGGTGGCTTGCGGGTGGCGTTGCAGAAACACCTGCAAGCGGAATTGTAAGGCAAGAGGGAAAACGAGGACTGTTTGATGATGATAAAGGGCACTTTGCGACCTGTCATACACCAGGAGCAAAGGTAGACACGCTCCATTATGGTATCCGGCCGCCATCTCACATGTGTGGTGGAAAACAAAACCAGAAGCACCCAAAAAAAAAACCTTGATGTATGCAGTTTGCTGACTCTTGTCAGTTCAAAATAGCTTATAATACAAACACAGCTTCGTGCACTTTCCAAGCTTCCCAGATATACTTTTTTTGTTGTTTAGTTCAACGCTCGTTCAGAACGTAGTGGATTTTAATAAGAAAGAATACAAGACTGCACAAGGGGTTCAAGACAAAGCAGCGAGCACCTATCCAGATCAACTTCGTCTACGCACTCCTCCTTTTTTTCTTTTGATGGCGTAGTGAAGTATACGACGGACAGGTGGCGCACTTAAGTTGGGAAGTACGGCGAAGTGCGCAAGATAAACGTTGCCTCTGATTCCCTCTCCTGCATGTACATCCACGTCTCTCTTCCCAAGGCCATCTGTTTCACCGAAACGAAGCAATCGGAAACAAGTCCCACGCGTGCCTTGCCAGACACAAACTGGAAGAGCTGAGAAAAGCGTAATAGGTGGCCGCTATTGACGTACAAAAAAATCAGGCTCCTTTTCACCACCACCATTACCATCACCGCCCGAGTGCCTGCGCACTACGCCGACGGGGCGGAGGGCTCCGCAGTGGCAGCCGCGTCAGCGCCAGCGGAGGTCGGAACACCCACGTCAGACCCAATCCGGAGGCTCGACTCGACATACGCAATTTGCAGCTCGAGCATGCTAGACGGTCCGTAGAAACGCCGCAACAGCTCCACCGCCTTGGCCACGCTCTCCTTCTTGTCCTCGGCTGACACGGCGAGGAAGGACAGTCGCGTGTACTCGTTAATCAGCTCCACCCGGTTGGCGGTCTTGTGAATCTCGATGTCTAGCCGGAGTGCCTCCTTCAGGTGCTCCACGCACTTGTCGCGCTGGTGCAGCTGAAAGTACGCCTGCGCCAGCGCGTCGTGCGTCTTGATCAGCATCCACTGCGGCGGGTTCGGCGGCGGGCAGATGTAGCGCATCACAATCTCGTAGCTCTGCAGGAGCACCGTCACGGCCGTCGCATAATCCCCCTCTCGCACTAGCCGGCGTCCCTTCTGATAGTAATCCGAAGCCTGGATGTACTTGTCCTTCTCCGCCGTCATGACCGGCTCGTCCACCTGGTTGCGGCACGCCTGGCAGCCGCAGAAGAAGCCGTAGCGGTCACGCAGGGTCTGCAGGCGGTGGCGCATGCTGTGGAAAGAGAAGCACGAGATGCCGCCGTAGGCCACCGTCAGCTCCTCGCCCTCCATGATAGGTCGGATGGCCCGCACCACTAGCTTCGCACACGAGCCCTGCGGGTTGCCCTCGAAGGAGGCGAAGCAGTTCGGGTCGCAGCCGTGGTTCAGCAGCGCTCCGACGGCGTAGACCGCCTTGCCGAGGTGCGCCATGGACGTGTTCGTCTGCAGCAGCGCGGCGGGTCCGCTGTTGGCGTTGGAGGCGGCCGCGGCGGTGCGCATGACGCACGTGACGTCGACGGCGTTGAGGAGAATTTGTCGCTGGGCTTTGCGCAGCTGCTCCGCCTCCGCCTCCGTCAGCGCACCGACGTACAGGGCGATGGCAGCGACCAGCGACTCGTACCCGCCAACCGCCGCGTTCGGCTGCAGCTCGCGCGAGAAGCTCCCTTCCAGCGTGCGGATGTGGTTGGCGCCGAAGTCGTTGCCCGTGACCGGGTCCAGCTCTGTTGGCGCCGTCAGCTCCGCCAGCGCCGGGAACTCCCGCATGCCGAGGATCATGCGGTAGGCCAGCAGCGCGTCGTTGGGGCAGCAGAGAAAGAAGGCGTGTTTGCTCTCGTGCTGCCCGTAGTGCTCCCACGCGGCTGTGGCACACGCCGCACTGCAGAAAAAGCCGCGCGACTTGATGTTGTGCAGGCGGTACTCCTCGCCGTGGTAGAGGCAGGTGCTGTGCTGCAGGCAGTAGGAGCACACAGACAGCAGCGTCTCAGTGCGCGCGACGAGGGCGTACGGCGTCTCCTCCAGGACGGCCCCTTCGGGCAGCCGGCTGGTGGCGGCAAGGCTGCGACCCTTCGCGGACCGCTCCACCTGCAGCGAAGCCGTAACGTGCGCGCGCGGCGGCAGTGCCGTGTTGGCCATGCCACTCGCCGCCTCCCCGAACACTTTCGCCATCACCTCAGCGGAGTTTGCGGCCTCCAGCGACTCCTGCTTCGCTGCCTCAATGTCACGCTCGCCGAGTTGGTCGAGCCCCAGCTCCACCAGCGACCGGCCGCGACGCGTGAGCGCCTTCCAGTAGGTGGGCTGGTAGGACAGGGCGCGGTCGGCATCTACGCAGGCGTCGGCGAAGCGGTGCTGGTCGAAGAAGACGGTGCTACGGTTGTTCAGCAGCACCGCCAGCGTCTCGACACTCTGCGCGCAGAGAAGGCCGTTCGTGTAGGAGAAGATCGCTTGCTGGTGCTGGCGCCGCTTGTACTCCGTGTTGCCCTTCTCCTTCCACTTCAGCGCCACCTCCTCGTTTAGCTCCGACACGCGGCGGGCCGTCTCGAAAAGCATGTCGAGTTGTTTGAACACCTCCGGTTTCTTCGACTGGAGCTCACGCAGCAGCTCCCCGATGGGCTGCTCGCCGCCGTTGGCTGGAAAAGCCGGCTTCAGATCTTCCAGAAACGAGAGGAGGTCGCCGGAGTTTTGATCGTTGACCACGGGCTTGCCGTCCGCTGCATCCCCGCCATTCCTCTGTGCTGACGTTTGCATCCCTACGTGAATTCCCGTTTTTTAGTTAATAGAGAACCGTATTTGTGGTGTTGTTGTTTTAGTAGCGCGATTGTAGACGCAGACGTGAATAGCGATAGTGAGTGAGTGACGAAAGTATCTATTTCTTTGTTGTTGTGCGTCTGTAAAACTCTGTTTGTATTCCTTTCAAACGAGATGGACGTCACGTATTTTTTTTTTCAAGGAGTTGGCAAACGAAAATGCGAGAAAGGGGAGGGAGAAAAATGTTGAGTTCATCAGCGACATTGAAGTGCTCGTTTTTCCTTCTCATAATTGCGTCCAAAACCTCTACTTTGCCCTCAGCGTCGAGGTGCATGCCTGGGCCTTTGCCACACTCACGTGACCAGAATGCGACGTACTTGTGTATTTGGTGATGGTGTGCGAAGACATTGAACTCATTTTAGTCTCGCAAATCTTCATGAGCTATCCGTTTTGTGTCCCTTCCAGCGTCGCAGAGAACAAAAACACTACGAAAGATTTTGCACTTCATCTGTTTCCCCGAGTTTTTACTTACTAACATAGTTTTTTTTTTTGCTTTTTGACGTGTGAAAGAAAAAGTTAACGTTTTAAGGCATTTACTTTTGTTTTCTCTTTTTTTAAAACAAGTGTGTACACACGTTAGAAGAGTTTAACTTAAAGAACAGGAGAATCGCAACATCTCCGGCCATTACACACACGTTAAACACGTTACGGTAGCGAGACGAGAAAAAAAAAAGGGAGATAAAGCAAAGTGAGTCTTCTGCGAAGAGCAGAGAAAAGCAAACAGCGCACAAAAACCCATTGCAGAAACGTGGAGGAGGCCAGAAGCAAACAAACAAAAAAAAAACCACTTCTGAAAATGTGACTGCAAAACGCACAGAGTCTTCTTTGCCTGTAGCGCGATGCAGCTTATCTTCCGATCGTTTTTTTTTTTCGTTTACTTTTGAGCTCCCAGTGATCCATCGTCCATAGTCTTGGCTTTTATCAATCTCCCTGAAAGGCATTTTCTTTTGCCCTAAGCAAAAAAAAAAGTCCTATCGTGCCAGCGCAATTGTGCGTTCCGGAACTCACATTGTTTCGACGTGTAAGTGGTTCACAATTCTTTTCTGAGTGCACCTTGATGCCAGAAGGACAATGACAAAAAACTGAGTTTAAGAAGCACAAGGCCGCGCAGCGAGAGGACGCGTTCAATGAAGACAGCGAATTTTGTTTGTATGAAAAGAAAAAAGAAGCGGAGTTATGCTACAATGCTTCCTTCCGCATCAATTGTTTTCTTTTCCGCTCCTTGCTTACTCGTTCATGGTGCCGAAGTAGCGGTCACCGAAGTCGCCAAGACCGGGCAGAATGTACATGTTCTCGTCCAGGTCGTCGTCGATGGCGGCCGTGACGATCTGGATCTTGGGGAAGCGGCCCAGGTACTTCTTGATGCCAGCCGGCGCGGCGACGAGGTTGAGGAAGATGATGTTCTCCTCCGGCACGCCGTACTCGTTGATCAGGATCTCCGTCGCCTTGATGGCGCTGCCGCCCGTGGCGCACATCGGGTCCAGCAGCAGCACGCGGCGGCGCGCGACATCCTTCGGCATCTTGCTATAGCTGAAGCGGCTGTCCGGGCCCTTGTCGGCGCTCGCCTCATCGCGCTGCACGAGGATCTTGCCAATGCGGACGCCGCGGCACATCTCGCGCAGCACACGCTCCATCGACTCGCCAGCGCGCATGATGGACACACCGATGATGCCGCGCTCGTCGGGGCGGACGCCCTTGTAAACGGCGCCGGTTGGGGTGATGACGTTGCACGGCTCCACCGGGATCATGCAGAGGGCGGCCTCAAGGATGAGGCGCATGATGCGCTCCGAGTAGAAGACGAAGTCCGTGCGCTGCGTCTCCACGTTGCGGATCACGGTGAAGAGGAAGTGCAGCTGCGGCGTCTGCGGCAGCAGGTGCAGGTGGCCGGGGAACATGTTGAGGATCTGCATCGTGCTCTCGTGGTCCACCGCGGTGGCGCTGTGCATGTGCACGGCCGTGGTACCCTCGCCGTTGGACATGTTGATGGTGACGCTGTGAAGTGGGTTGGAAAGGAGACAAAAAGAGAAAGAGAAGAAAGCGCTTTTTTAATATAGGTTGTAGCGTGAGAGGGCTTAAAAACAACTCGAGTTATTGACGCGTTATTAGTTTGTTAGAGGGCTACTTTTTGGTGAGTCGAAACAAAAAAAAAGATTGAGACTTCTGGTTTTCTGCGACGAAGCGCGGTTTTACGAAGTGATGGAAAGTGAGCAACAGAACAGAGAGGGAAGAGAGAAAAGAAAGGATGAGACAATTGTCAAAACCAGCAGCACAGGACGAAAACTCATCTGTCCTATCTGCTCACTGCAATCACTGCCAGACGTTCTTTCTCAAACCGCAAAAATGTGAAATGGTACGTTGAAATACGCAATTGCAGCGACGCTGTACATTGCGGCGGTTTGTGGTAATTTAAGCCTGGTGACATCAGCAAAGAGAGACCGAAGAGGAAATAAAAGTGGCGTTGGATTTGAGGTGTACACAAAGCAAACCACAAAGTTCGCATCTTTCTGCGCCGCTCTTCCTCTCTGTGTTTATAATAATATGTTTTTTTTTTTTTGGACAAATGTTGTGGATGGTAGAATTATGATACAAGTGTGGCTAAGTGAAGAGAAAGAAAGCAGTCTCGACCCAGATTGCAATAGCAACTGAGAAAAAAGAAAGGTGTACTGCTCCAAAAGCTAAACTACATCGCGGGAAAAACGTCGTCAAACGCTAAATAAAACAATAATAATAAATCACGGACAAAAACGGAAAAAGCTGCGTCAGTTGGAACGCCGTCACGTGTTAAACAACGTTAACACACGACAAAACAGCAGAAAAAAAAAACAAGCAGCGTGTCACTCTTTTTTGAACCGCCCCTTCATGTTTACCAGACGCCGGAAGTCCTCGAGGCTGATGCGGCCATCGCCGTCGAAGTCGGCCGTCCCAATCAACAGCGTCAGGTCCTCGTCGTTCAGCTCCCCGAAGCCGATCTGGGCCATGATGCGCGACAGCACGTCCTTCTCCACGTAGTGCGTGTTGCGCGGGTCGTACACGCGGAACGCCTCGCCAACGGCGTCGAAGCCGTCCTCGCCAGAGCCGTGCAGCAGCGACGCCGCGATGTTGGCGTCGTACGCAGGAGACGACGACGACGTGGCACCACCGCCAGGACGGCGGCCGCCGCTGCCGGCACTCGCGCGGTACGCCGCCCCATCCGTCGCCGCGCTGCTGGCGCCGAGGTTGAGCTGCAGGTGCTGGAAGGACTGAATAAGGTCCCACAGCTGGTCCACGTCGAGCCCGGCACGGCTGCCGTACACCCGCGACGGCGACCCCGCGTGGGCGGTGTCGGCGGCGGCGGACGCGTCCGGGTGGGCACCAAACGACTCGTTGACGACCGCTTTTGTCACGCCGCCCTGCCCACGGGCCGTGTCTGTTTTTGGGCCGTCCGCTGCGAACGGCGAGGCGTACCCGTGTGCGGTGTTGCCCACCTCGCCGGGACTGCCGCCTTGGTTGCCGCTGGCGACGCTGTTGTTGCCGCTCGGGTCCTCGACGAGGAACTTGTACTCCTTGCTGGTGAGCTGCGGGTAGAAGGCGGAGAGGCGCTGCTTCAGGTTGGACATGGTCAAGATGCCGCTGCCGTTGACGTCGAGGAACTCAAAGGCGGCCTCGACGTCCTCGCGGGTGAGGCGGAACGGGGGCAGCTCCTCCTGCCGCACGGCCGGGTTCGTGAGACTCGACAGCATGTCGTGGGGGTCGTGGTCGGTGCCAAGAAAGGAGCCGCTGGGGCTGATGGCGCTGCTGTGTTTGCTGCTGTCGTGGTCGTCCGCGGCGGCGGCGGTAGGGATGAAGCGGACGGAGCGCGGCGACTTGATTGTGGCGTGCGGGTTGGGGCTCGCCCGCCGCGGCGCTTGCGGTGAGGAGCCGGCGTCGTCGCCCACCGCAACCGCCGGCGAAGGGGAGAACGGGGAGGAAGGCTCCATCTTGCTTTCTTGGTGTGAATGAAGAAGGGTGGAATTCGGTCTACGTTGATGTAGTTCGCAGCTATTTAACAACAACAACAACAACAACAAAAGGAGCAGATTTGCTGAACACGCTCGTGTTTTAATTGTTATTGTTCTTCAGTGGCGTGCTGGGTGTAAGGTGAAGCAGCCAAAGATGCATTCATAAACGTACATGAAGAGAGAGAGGAAGAAGAGTTAAGGAGGCAAAAAATTGCAGCATAAGAATCGGGCATTAAAGAGCAAAGTATAGCAACAACCTAACTAAAAACTGGTGAGTTGGGTGGCATTGGAATTTGGGCACGAAAATGGCTGCGTGTGGAGAAATTCCTTCGAAGAACAGTTAGAGAACTCTCCTCAACTCATCAGTGCTTGTCTTCGCCATATATCAAGAAGAAAATGAAGCACGCTCCTTGCCTAGAAAAAAACAAAACGCTTTATAGTGGTCAGAGAGCTCTCTCTCTTTCTTCACACACTCGATATGCTTGTTTTTCCTAGAGTAGAAAACTTTAACCACATCTTTGATTTTTGTTTTACTTTTATTTCGGTGCGTCTTGAAAGTCAAGACGGTAACAGAAAACAAAGAAGACACTTTACAATAGAAAAAGAAAAAACAGCTCAGAAATATTTTTACTTTTGTGAGTTAATTAAAAAGCGATAAAACAAGATAAACTCAAAGCTTTCCTCGTCATGTTGGTTGAAAATTGATTTCTCTAAAAAACAGACGAAGGAAAAATAGGCAAGATGCGACCTTGGCAAGAACACAGCAAACGTCACCATGCAAACAAACAACAGCGGAATCCGAATTATTGGTGCCAGACAACGTAGGCACGGGAAACCTTGCAGCAACAACACTGGCATGCGTCACAACATCAAAGTAAAAGAATTCTTGAAAAAAAAAGTCTGCGCACTTTTTTTTAGACTAAAGAAACACTGGTAGGAAACAATTTTGAAGCACGTGCAACCAGAATGCCCGCTAGAACAAAGTTGCAACACACAACGCGGCACAAATCGTCAGTAAAAACAGTACTAGTAATAGTAAGAGAGAATGTTTGTTCCGCAGCGAGAACACATGTGGGAAAACACTAAATATGCAGAGGCGAATAAAAAGGAGAAAACGTATAAATTTTGAAACCAAGCCGGAAACGCCATCTTTTCTCAATCACCAGTGAGGAAAACGTTTAAAAAGGCGGGGACAGGCAGCAATCTTTCATTTTCTTGAATTGGAAATATTTTTTTTCTCCGTTTTGTGAGAAGTAACGTGGGGGGAACAATTTCCTGTTTAGGGTGAAGGTCTTTATCGACAACACTGCCGAGCAGACGAGGAAACCCACGCTCCACCCGCGCACAATAATCTCAAAACAAGAAAAAAATTTCAATTAGAAGAGAGCAAAGATTGTGACATCAAACGCTGGCGGACGGATCAAATGGCAGCGGCCAGACAGAGACAGAGAGAAAAAGAGACAGAGCTTGTTCAGAAGTCGGCGACTACAAATGCGTGTCTATTTAAAAGGTCCGAGACGCAGCCGGTACTTACGCACTCAGGCGCGCGTGGAGAGAAAACAGAAAAATAACAAAGTGTTCTAATGTGCTTCACTGAAAAAAAAGGGTGTGTTTAACCAACGTGAAATAAATATAAGAAAAAACGAAGAAAAAAGAGGCGCAGAGAAGGGAAGAAAAAAAGAGATACAAAACGCCAAGAGTCAAAGCGGACAACACAGCCACAGCGGCTAGGAAAAAAAAAAGAGAGAGAAATAAGCTTATAAGACACTTCATTTCTTTTTGTTAGATCGTTTTCACCTCGGTGCTGGCGTGCTTCTGATCCTTCTCGCGGGTGTCCGTCAGCGGCCGCTGCAGCACAAAGAAGGCGCACCGGTACACCAGCTGCTTCATGCTCCGCTGGTTGTTCGTGTAGGTGGTGTCGATGAACGTCGGCGGGCCGTTCAGCACGAACCCGATGCGCTGCGCCACCGTGAGCACCTCGCCAAGGGAGAGCTCAATCGACATGTCGTCGGCGCTGTCGGCGAAGTGGTACAGCAGCGGACCCACGTTCACCCAGTACCCGCCGGGGACCAGCAGGTTGTAGATGATCTCGAGGTACTCGATGATGTTGTGCGCCGTGTCGATGAAGAAGCAGGTGGCCACCACCGACCACGTCTTGTGCTGGTGCGGCTTCGCGTACACCTCCGTGAAGTCACCAGCCACCATCGACAGCTGCCCAAAGCTGAGCCCCTCGTCGCGCAACGCATCGATCGCCTCGGAGGCGCACAGGTCCGGGATCTGCACCTCGGCAAACTGATCGGCGCGGTTGACGAGATTACAGGTGCTATCGCTGTAGGGGTAGATGCGGTGCTGGCAGGATTCGAAGACGTGGTTCTGGATGTAGTGTCCGGCGATGAGCATGTGGTAGCTAAACTCGTTTGCCTGCGCAAAGAAGCCGCGCAGGGCGAGCTCGACAGACAGGCGGCACAGCCCAGCGCCAGGGATCAGCACCCGCACGTTCTCGCGCTCGTTGCGGTTGGGGAAGCAGCGGTCAAGCGTGTCGAGGATCGGCTTGTACACGCAGTCGCGCTCGGCGACGCCCTCGGCGGACCAATCGCGCACGAACTGGCGCAGCGTCGAGAAGACTTTGTCCATGTCGAGCGGCGTCGGCGGCGGCACCTCCTCCATGCGCACCGTCGTCCCCTCCGGCCAGTAGCTATCGAAGAGCTCCTCGCTCGCCTCGCAGATGGCGTCGAAGAAGGTGCTGTTTACCTCAATGCACTCGAGGTACTTGTCCAGAATCTTGTCCAGGTCGATGCACAGAAGGTCGCGGTGCTGGTCCTGCAGCTTGCGGAAGTTGGTGCGGCGCATCTCGCGGGCGGCCATGGCCTGGCGTTTGTAGTGGTGGAACGCTCGCACGGTGCGCAGGAAACTGATGTGGTCCTCGATCATGTCCGGGTCGATCACCGCACCGGGTGCGGGGGCGTGCGGCTGGTACAGCGGCATCGGGTGGCCAATCGCGCTGTCGACGGAATACGGAGGCGGCGCCACGCCTTGGTGTTTGTCCACCGGAGCCTCGCTAGACTTGCCCGTCCCGGGTGAGGCACGCTGCGGTGCTGAGCTGGCCGCGCCGTTTTTGTTTTCTGCCGAACCAGCGGTTGCGGACATAATGATTCTTTTTGTTTGTTTTGGGCTGTTGGTAGCTTAGAAAAGAAAGGAGCAATAAATAATAATAAAAAAACTAGCAAATAATTCTTGGGTGATTGTGGGTTTTCACGCGTACTGACACAAAGATGCTCAACATCATTGAGTGGAAATACAAGATGGCAAAGCAGAGAAACGGAAAGGAAAGAAGAAAGTGGAAAAAAAAAAAGAACAGACACGGCAAACAGAAAGGTAAAAAGATGTTCATCAACGTGTTTACAGCAAATGCAAAAAAAAAAAAAGCGACTTGCTCGTTCTCAAAGATCTTCATGTAACATCGTTTTGTTACACCTT
Organism: Crithidia thermophila; assembly: GCA_030849055.1. Classification (NCBI taxonomy): domain Eukaryota; phylum Euglenozoa; class Kinetoplastea; order Trypanosomatida; family Trypanosomatidae; genus Crithidia; species Crithidia thermophila. Next base: position 6,711 of record JASAOP010002579.1, on the reverse strand, counting down.
TCTACATGTAGAGTTGCTTTTCAAGATAAGGGTTTTTTTTTTTTTGCCTTGTTGCTCTTGTTGTTTTGTTTATAGAACACCCAGTGCGTGCAAGTGCACGTAATCCGTCAAATCGCGCTCGAGCCCGTAACGGACGCAGTGCAGCTTTTCAAACAGCCCCGTCAACTGCGTGCGCGCCTCTTCCTGCACCTGCACCCAGCACTGCAGCTCCGCCTGAAACTGGGGGGCGCACATGTCCTCCTTGTACCAAGCCCGCAACTCCCCGACGGTGTCGCGGTACTCTCGCAGGCGTCTCACCATCTCCGTCTCGGCAGCCGCCAAGGCGTCGTACTGCCCGCGCAAGACACGCACATCCTCCGCGTTGGCAATCGGCAGCACCGACAAGAACCCACTCGACGCTCTCACACGAGGTGAGTCTCCCCCGATGGAACTCGACTGAGCCTGCTGCGGCTGCGGCTTCTGGTGGTGTTGCGAGAGGGTCGTGGCAGCCTGCAGGCACTCCCGCACCTTCTCCCCCTCCACGCCGTCCCACCACGCACGGAGGTCGCCACGTGCGAGCGACTTTGGGTACTCGTGCAGCGACTCAAAGCGGTGGCGCGGAGCGGACGCTGAGGCTGCCGGTGCGGAAGGCGTCGCCGTCGCCACTGCCGGCGCGTTGGTCCTCGCACTCGCCTTTTCATCCTCCACATCCGACGCTGCGCTCGATGACGTGTCTGAGGCACTCGACGAGGCCGACCGCTGCCGCTTGCGCTTCACCTTCCCGTTCTTCTCCGCGCTCAACTCTGGATGGCGCTTGCGGGTCTCCATCACAACATCGCGGTCCACGTAGCGCTCCATCGCGTCCAGGAGCGCGGCGGAGGCTGGCCATTGCTGCGCCAGTGCAGGGTACGCGCGGTTGGCCGCCTTGCGGCGCAGTTCGCCATCCGCGAAGCCGTCGACGTTCATGAGAAGGTAAGCCTCGCTCTTGAGCTCTCGCTGTTTCGGCTGGCGGGCATGTGCGACGGTGAGCTGCTCAACAGCTGCGGCAACGTCAGCGTCGGTGTAGCGCATGGGTGGCGCCTCCGCATCATTGCTGGGCACCTCGCAGACGTGCGAGGCGTCTGCTGCGCCGGATGGCACCGTGCACATTTTCCGCACGATGAGGGGCACCGTCAAGCGCTGGGGGGCCAGTACCTCGACCAGGCGGCGGAGCAGCGCGTTGTGCTTTTCTTTGAGAACAGCAAGCGAGAGACTTCGAAGGGACGAAAAGGCGTAGGCGCGCTCTTCTGTTGGGGAGGCCGGCAGCGCATTTGCCGTAGCTTCTCGTGGACGGCTGCAGTCCGCAGGTGGAGCCTCACAGGATTCATCACGTACAAGAGGAACTGGTGAGAGCAGAGCTCCCTCAGCCTCCACGGAGACAGAAACCTCCTTGCGCTGACCTTTCAGCCCAGAAACCTCTTTCTTCACAGGCGCTGTCAGCGTGGTCTCCCTCCACGTTGTAGGTAGCATGACGTATCGCGGACCACTCACAGACAGCAGCGCAACGGGGCTGCTGCTCGATACACCAGCATCCGCTGCTGAATCTGTCAAGCCGAGGCGACGCGCGTCGGAGACGCTGAGACTCCACGACGGTGCAGGGCTTTCATCGGAGGATGCAGGTATGTGCTGCAACTCTACCGTCCAACGCCGCATCGCCTCTGCGTTCTCGAACACGGCGTAGTGCATTTCTGCGCCATCAGCGCTCGCGGATGCGTTGTGCGCCTCGACTTCCGCATCGGTGAGGGGTGCGGCAGACGACGGAAGTGTGGCGGTTAACAAAGCCACGACGTGGTGCTCTTTGTGTGTCATTTCACGTATCAGAGACGGCGGCAGCGTGCCGGTCACGCATGGGGAAAGCGGCATTTTTATCGCCAAAGACGAGGTCAAAGAGGACATGACCAGTTGAATAGAGCTTTCGATCGTTTCCTTTTCCCTGCCGCTTATACGGAAAATTAACGTAGCTGAAACAAACAATTTGGTGTGCAACAGTACTTCTCAGTAGTGAAAAAGTGAGAGATGAAGGGGAAAGAGAGAATGAAAGGGTGCTGCGGAAAGCAAAGGCATCCTAAAAGTAAAACAGTTACAACAAGGCGAGCTAAACCATGTGATGTGAAATGCAAAAGAATGACTTTTGTTTGGAAAGAAAATGCATGAAGTCCTTAGAACCCTGCAATCGGTGTCGGGCAAAGCTGACTGCTTGACAGCGCACAGACAGTTGAGCCTGGGTATTATTGGAGGCTCAGTGCTGCACGTCGAACCCTCAACCTTTTTTTTTTGGTATTGTTATTGTTGTCGCAAGAATACTATACAGTTCCGCTTCCGCTGTGTGGCACCATTGTCTGCACTGCCCACGCACAGCCTCAACGCGTCAACCACACACGCGAACATACACAAGAAGGAGAGTACGAGAGAAAAGACAAAAAAGGTGCGTAAGAAGCAAAAAGGCATCCACCTTTCTTTGACGTCCCAATTTTTTCTTCCTCTTTTTTCTTTCAAAGCGAACGGGTCGGTGCGCGTCAACGTCGTCGGGCACGCTGCGCCACGAGCCGCGCCGCCTCCTCGCGCCGATCCGCCGCCGCCTTCTCCCGCGCAGCCCGCTCGGCCTCCATACGTGCCGACTCCGCCGCCTTCGCCTTCTTCCGCTCCTGCACGACACGTTTGTGCTCCGCTGCCCGCTCAGCCTCTCGCTCGGCCTCCCGCTTGCGCTCCTCCTCCTCCTCCTGCCGACGCCGTGCCGCGGCGACCTTGCGGCGCTCCTCCCGCACCGCCTCCATGCGCTGAATTTGCTGCGCCGTGATCCCGGCTGGGGCCACGACCGTTAGCTGTCGCGGTGTGTCGGCCGGGATGGCGGCGATATCGTCGCTGTCGTGTCCGCCTTTTTTGTGGGCGCCGTGGGAGGTCGATTTGCGGCTTTTGTGCTTCTGTTGTGCTGCTGCAGCGGCAGCGCCAGCGGCTACCTCGGCAGCTGTGGGTGGAGGAATGGCAGGCATGAGCACGGTGTCCCCGGTCATGGGATCAGGGCTCGCCACACACGTCAGCGTCACCTCGTAAGAGCCCCCCAGCACGCCAGGCAGCTCCTCCTCTTCCGCCTCCTCTTCCTTTCCTTGTTGACCACCCGCCTTGGTTGCACCTTTAGTCGTTGCTTTTTTGGCCTTTGTTTTCTTGGGCGGCGGCGCTGCGGGGGTCCACACGGCAAACGGGATGCTGTTGGCGACCAGCAGCGGCAGCGGGTTGCCCATGCGCTCCTGATACCGTGCGCACAACGTCCCCGCCAGCTCCGTCTTGAAAGGCGTCAGCAGCACCATGTCCTCCACCGCCTCCAGCGGCTCCCCGACGACGCAGGCCGGACACACCGACACAGCCTGCGCCTGGCCGGTGATGGTCGGCAGCGGCCGCGCGTGGACGAGGCAGTGCCGCACGCAGCACAGCCGGCCGCAGCTCGGGCAGTTGGCGCGGCGCATCGCCGGCGTCGCGGGGCGGCCGCACACCTCGCACTGCGTCGGGCCGGTTTTCGTCTTGACGGTGTCCAGCACTGGGCGGTACGGCGCCAGCACTGGAAGCACGCGGAGCACGAGCACCGTGTCAGCCATCGCCGTCACCGCCACCTGCGTCAGCAGACGAAGGTCAACGCGCTTCTGCAAGGTGAAGCACGGCTCCAAGTTAACGGTGTCCGCAGCAGCCGCTTTCGCCTCCGTCTGCTTCCCACTCTTTTTCTTTGTTTTGTCGTTGCCGTTGGGCATAGTGTCCGCGCTATCCGCCGGGTTCGCGGCACGCTCTCGCACCAGGTAGAGCACGTCGTGGTTCGTGATAAAGACGAACTCCCGCGCTGTCTTGCCGGTGGCCCAGTTCACCACCCGCTCCGCCACGCAGGAGAAGACGACCCGCGGCGGGTCGAGCTCGCGCGGCCGCTCCCACGCCGTCTCGCGCGTCAGCGCGTTCACGTAGAACTTCTTGCGCTGCTGCCCGGCCTCCACCGTCGCCGTCCAGAAGGCGCGCCAGGCGCGTGCGACGGGGTCGAACTGAAATACCGCGTCCGTCGCCGCAGCGAGCCGACTCGACAGCGCACGCGGCACCGTGCCGCCCGCCGCGCCGAGATTCGTAGGCGGCCCCACCGCCGCCACCACCGCGTCGACGTCCACGTAGAGGCCCTCGTAGGCGCGGAAGACGCTGTCGGCGCGGCGCACCTTGCCCCGCCGCTGGTACGAGCGGTCCAGCTTCGCCTTGAGTCGCAGCAGCTGCTTCCGCTGCGTGTAGCGGCGCCAGGCACGTTGAATCGTGACGGACAGCGCGTGGAAGGCGGCCTCGCGACTCTGCTCGAGCGCCAGCACGTGCTCGGGCTGCCGGATAAAGACTTTGCTGGTGCCGATTGCGTACGATTTGGCCGGCACGACGCCCTGCTCATTTTGCAGGTACGACAAAATCGTCTCGCACGCCGCCTTGTCGGTACCGCGGAACGGCCGTGGGTAGGTGCTGGGGCAGGTGTACTTGAACCGCTTCAGGAACTTGTCGAAGTACTGCCGGTAGCTGTAGCCGGCACGGCGCACCCGCACGTTCTCCAGAAGGCCCAGGTACTTCACCTGATGCAACACGCGGGCGTCGTCGAAGAAGTCGCCGCGCTTCATGTCGTTCGACTTGATGGTGCGGACGTAGTGTGGCGTGCACTGCTTCAGCGTGCGCACAAGGTCGGCAGCCTGCTGGCGAATCTTGAAGCCGGCCGTCGTGGCGGCGCGTCGGGTAGTCGCACCCGCAGCCGCGCCAGTCGGAGACGCCGCGATGCCGTCCGCCAGCACCTCCGTCAAAATCTCTAGAATGAAGCTATTCTTGCAGGTGGCGAGCACCTCGACCACGTCGGCGCCGAGCCGGTCCTTGTTGCAACCGACAAAGCCGTCCGTGCTGTACTCTACATCACCGGCGTAGTGCTTAATGATGAAGCCCCGCTCGCTGCGGAGAAAGTTGGGGTGTCCGCGGTAGGTCATGTCCAGCTTGTCCAGCAGCTTCCGGTCCGCGACAGCCTCCTCCTCCTTCGCCATCGTGACGCAGACGTCGTCGACCAGCGCGAAGAGCCCGGGTGGCTTGTTGCTCTCGATCAGGTCGCACACGATTTGATTGTCGAAGTACTTGATGGCCTCCCACGGAATGTTCTCCCGGACGTACTCCTCCTGCTCAACGCGCAGGGTCAGCTCGATAAAGATTTGCTGCAGCTTCTCGTTCACGTAGTTGATGCAGAACTGCTCGAAGCCGTTCTTGGCGAAAATCTCGAAGCCGTAGATGTCGAGCACGCCGAGCATGAGCGCGTGCGGGGCGTCGCCAAAGGCGATGTTGACGGAGCTGACGATGAACTCGAAGACGCCCTCGTAGAGCGCCTTGGCGATCGCATCGCGCGTGTTGCGGCACTGCTGCGCGTCGAGCGGGGTGAAGACGATCTCCGACGCGCCCATTTGCAGCTTCCGCCACGTTAGCGCCTTCAGCAGCGCTGCGCCGTCCACGCCGAGCTGCGCGGCGATGAAGGCGAGCGTGTCGGGGTTGGCGAGGGTGCAGGGCTGCTGCCCGGCCGCCAGCTCGCCCCCCTCCTGCGGTGCGATGAACTGCAGCTCGCCAAAGTGGAGGACGAGGCAGAGCAGCCGGACGACGGCGCGTTGGTCGTCGTGGGTCATGCCCATCGCCTCCATCGCCAGCAGCGTCTCCCGCCACCCACGACCGTCGTCGATGCCGCTGCGTGGGGTGAAGTCGTCGCTGTGCTGCCCCGGCGAGATGACGGGCCGCAGATACCGCCACGGGTACACGTGCGTCGCCGTCTGCCCGAGCCGCGTGCTCGCCGCGTTGGTGCCGGCGTCGTCGAGGCCGCCCATGTGCATGTCCGTGAAGAGCGCCGCCCAGTCAATACCGTCGTCGCCGCTGCTGCTGTCGGTGTCGGACTCTCCGCTGCTCCTCCCACCGCCTTGGGCGGGTCGCTTCGCCTTGGCGCTGGTCGCCCCGCCGCGCTGCAGCGCCTCCGCCGCGCCGGTGCACAGCTGATAGAAAATGTGGAAGTTGCACTCCCCCTCCTGCTGGCTCGACACACGCGACTTCTCGAGCAGAAAGTGCGACATGTGGCCACCGACCGGGCCACCGCGGATGTCGAAGTAAATCTCGAGAAATTTGCCAAAGCGGGAGCTGTTGTCGTTGCGCAGCGTCTTGGCGTTGCCGAAGGCCTCGAGCAGCGGGTTCGACTCGAGGATAATGCGCTTCACCTTCTGCATGTCGCTGGTGTTGCCTGAAACGGCGGAGATGTACTGCATAATCTGCTTCGACGCCTCCGTCTTGCCGGCGCCAGACTCGCCAGAGATGATGATGCACTGATTCTCCTCCTCCGACACCATGCTGCGGTAGGTGTCCTCGGCCAGAGCAAAGATGTGCGGGCCGCCGAGCGGGGCGTCGCCCGGCTCCTGTCCTTCCAGCAGGGCATCGCGGACCCCATCGAGCCGCCCGCTGTGTCGATAAAATTGCATGTGCGCGTCATTGTAGAGACCCTGGATTTGCTTGAAGGGGTTCACGACGAGCAGCACGGACCCGATGTTGGTGTAGATGAGGTCCTCACGGTGCCGCACCGCCAGGTCCTCCGTGATGGCCTTTTCGGTGATCTGCGGAAGCAACACAAGGTCCTCGACGCCAACAGTTTCACGTTGTTTGTACTCGGACGCCATCACTCATACA